>BQNB010033350.1:0-50313 GCA_026074375.1 Tanacetum coccineum
CACATCAACAAGCTCCTCATATGCTTTATCATTATACCCGAGTACCTTTGCGGCAGGCACTGTCAGCAACCTCTTTTCATGAAGTTTCTCCACCGCTTCCGCCTTACCACGTGCCAGTGCACACTTCACAACATCCCCAAAGGACTGCTTGACCTCCTGAGATTCTAAAGTGCTCATGGCAGCAAGGCGCAACCCATGGCTTATGAGCCACCTGCGCTCAGCAATGGCAGACAACATGTGAGGATAAAGCTCCTCATCATACTCAATACTGAGTTTGCGCAACTTCTCCTCCTGCTTCTCCAACAGCCCCTCCACTCTCTGGCGAAACTCATCCAACCCTGCAAAATGATTATTCTTACCCCCCTCCAAATACTTCACAGCCCAGTGACAACTTGCCTTGTACTCCGCAGCATCCGCGCGCTCTTGCTCTACCTTGACAAGCAGTGCCATTTTTTCCTCGGCAAGGTTCTGTGCATAAGACCTCGAAGACTCTGCCTCAGCCTGCGCGCCTGCCAACTGTGTCTTCAGCAGCAGAATCTCTTCATCCTTCTGTATACTCTGGCTGCGTTCATTAGAAAACCTTGCTCTCAGCTGCGCCACGAGCGCGGCTTGCTGCGCAGTGACCATATCAAACTCCCCCATAAGCTGATCCACCGGCATACCCTCGAAAGCCTTGGGACCGGTCTGGGGTGGGGACTGTGCAGCATGCGTCACCGGCGCAGAGGAATCACTAGTAGCCTCGACACTGCAAACAACCAATCAACAACGAGGATTACACATTATCGTGATTGCGTATCATCAACACTATTACTGGACGGAAATGGAAGCTCAAAATTACTTACTTGGGGGGAGGAGTCTCGGTCACCTCTTTGGCAGCAAGCGTGGGTGACGCATCCGGGGTTTCCTCCTCAGTTGATGTACTCAAACCTAGACTGAGATGACGTACCCTCTTTGACGGGCCCGCGCCATCATCACCGGTAGCCCTCTTGCGTTTCAATCCAGAATCCACTTCTGCGACATCAGCATCTTCTGAAGAGCCAATGCTTGTTGCGTCTGGCATGGGGGGCTCCACCGTTATACTTGGCACACTGCGCAGAGGTGTGGGTGCTAACACATCAGTACTCTCAATCTCCGGTTGCTCCAGCACGAGTTCCATTGTGCGCCCGGCGGTACTTTCCAACAGCGGCTCCTCACCATCTCTTAAAGGGCGCACCCCCTCGGTGACCTGCTTGGGCTTACTCAAATGCACCACGCTAAACAAATCCATCTCTGCGTCACACAAAGAGAAAACGAAAAACAAATGGTTACATAAGCTTAATTAAGAAAAGAGCGCTTACACTACTTAATGAGGGAGAAGGAAGGACAAGCACCCACCCCGGCCGTCATCGCCTATAAACGTCGGCACTTTCTTTCTGTGTACTCCGGCTGCGTTCATTTGCAAACCACGCCCTCAGCTGCGCCACGAGCGCGGCTTGCTGCGCAGTAACCGTATCAAACTCCTCTACAAGCTGATCCACTGGCTTACCATCGAAGGCCTTGGGACCAGTCTGGGGTGGGGACTGTGCAGCATGTGTCACCGGCGCGGAGGAATCACTAATAGCCTCGACACTGCAAACAATCAATCGATAACGAGGATTACACACTACGTTATTGTGATTACGTATCATCCATACTATTACTGGACGGAAAGGGAAAATCAAAATTACTTACTTGGGGGGAGGGGTCTCGGTCTCCTCTTTGGCAGCAAGCGTGGGGGACGCACCCGAGGATTCCTCCTCAGTCGATGTACTCAAACCTAGACTGAGATGGCGCACCCTCTTTGACGGGCCCGCGCCATCATCACCGGTAGCCCTCTTGCGTTTCAACCCAGAATCCACTTCTGCGACATCAGCATCCTCTGAAGAGCCAATGCTTGTTGCGTCTGGCATGGGAGGCTCCACAGTTACACTTGGCACACTGCGCAGAGGTGTGGGTGCTAACACATCAGTACTCTCAATTTCCGGTTGCTCCAGCACGAGTTCCATTGTGCGCCCGGCTGTCCTTTCCAACAACGGCTCCTCACCATCTCTTAAAGGGCGCACCCCCTCAGTCACCTGCTTGGGCTTACTCAAATGTACCACGCTGAACAAATCCATCTCTGCGTCACACAAAGAAAAAACACAAAACTAATGGTTACATAAGCTTAATTAGTGAAGAGTGCTTACACTACTTAATGAGGGAGAAGGAAGGACAAGCACCCACCCCGGCCGTCATCGCCTATAAACGTCGGCACTTCCTCGGGCCTTTGGAAATAATTACGGCTAATGCCCATGTGGCATAGAAAGGCTTCCGAGTATGCGTTGATAGGGATACGGTTCTCATTTATAAGTTCCGCATCCTCCATACTATACGACCCGGGGGGTGGGCGCTCATCCCTCGGCAATAACCCCTGAGTATAGAAGGCGAAGTTCCAAGGAACCAACGCATCATCTACCCAGAAGAACATCTCCCTCCAACGCCTCAGCGCATCTAATTTTTCGGTGTAGCACTGCAAACGCCCGGCGCGCTTAGAAAACGATACCCATCCGTTTGACCAACAGGTATGGTAAAAGGCGCGGAACAAATGGACCGTGGGATTAATTGCCAAGAGGCGGCAATTAACCTCGAAATTGGATATTTTTGCCGCACCTATGCAGTGCAATTGGGAAATATGAAGACGATAGTGGTTCAGGATGTTGCACATAAATAACGAGAGGGGCACGCGTTGATTGGCAAACTCAAAGAACCGTGTGTATACCCCAACCTTCCCCACTGGGAAATCCGCTATACTCGCATCCGCAGCCGGCACTACCGGGTGCAGTGCGGACGGGATATAATACTCAGATGTGAACTCACGAAGTTCCTCATCTGTTATTTCTGATGTAAAATCAGTAAGTTGCAACACCATGATTTGTGAAGCAAAAGGTTTGATGCGCATCACCCCGAGTGTCGTTTTTTACCTGTATCTCTACGGTTTGATGATTATTGGGAACTTTATCAATTGGTCTGTCAGAGTTTTTTTTCTCTTTACTGTGGAGGCGAATAACAATGACATAGCGGCGTATCCCTAAATAGGGCAAGTATTACTGACACGATCGACCGGAATAGGGACACGTGTCCCCCCACTAGTCCCTAATCGTTAGTGGCAGGGCATGCAACCTATGAGTTTGTCTTGTTCTAGTCTACCCCACTTCACGAATTACAAAGCGGCTTCTTGCCAATCAAATGAGACTGGATTTCATTGTTTTGGGCGGGACAATTTCTTGATTCTTCCTCGATACGCATCTAGGAATTTTGCCGCAACTATTTGTAGTCTAGCATCCGCAGGTCTTAATACCAAGCGCATACAGACGTGGCGGAGGACAATGTGACGTAATAGTCTACTCCATCGGAGTCATGCACCCGACCCAACGAATACTTATTCTATCTGTACTTGGGCCCATGACGAATGGGCCATAGCGACACCAATACTCGGCTTTCAAGGGCCCAAACAAATACTGACTGCCTACCCGGCGGAAGCCCATAACATCGCCCTTACACGACAAGGATTTAGCGCGTATGAGGTCCACCACGCGCACGACGCGCGCCAGGTATTTATAAACACCCGTTAAGAACGAGTTTAATGATCAGGAGAGGGCCAACTAGTCTATGAAATAAACGGTGGAGCCTCTTGGTTTATTCCACCTAATTAAGGGACAAAGCCCATTAGGGTTTGAGTGAGAATATAAGGGGCACACATATGACGTCCTCATCCAAGGTATGCTCTCATACCCCTAACTTCCTACTACAAACCCTAAACCAGATTACTTACTCTCCACGAAACGATAAAGCCGGAGGATAATCGTGGAGACAATCCCACGGTAGAGCCTAACGGTGCTTTGTTGATCTCTTAGTGCGCAGGTTTCATCTACAAGACTCCAATTGATACAGAAACCGAGGAACCTAACGGATCCGTATCATACCCCTAATCCGGATCCATAATTCAAGGATCGTACCAATCTTTTGTATCAACAAATGCACTTCAAGAAATCCGAGCACTTTAATTCACACGAGGAAAATACATGCTTAAAAAGGTCAAACAAGAGAAAGTTGGTGCATTCATAGTTTCCTGTAAATACAACGTTAAGTTCTCAAAAAACTGTATCCTGCATCACGAGGTATCATTACAGACACACATATAATAAACTTTAAATGAGACTACTGTCTCGCATCTGCAGTTATCATACAAATAATGCGTGTTGACCATTTAAATCCTATAAATGTTCCCTTACCAGAAATGTAGTGTGCGAATTTTAGAAATCAATTAGCTGTGAAAATATGAGCATGACCACTAACTATCCCCAAATAGTCTCAAAAATGTACGTATCACACAAGTTGGATCACAAATATCCATAGATATGTGTTTTCCACATTCATTCAAGTATGTACTAAACACCATGATTACCATTACACTTCAGTTCATAGAATGTTCTACGTAGACTTGTATAGTATCCAACCTTTATTCAGGTACAAGTAAGATGGTACCCATCGTAGGATGTTCCCATTGTCCACAGAACACCCGGGCGATAATAAAAATATTTCCCCCCGTCTACCGGTGTCCCCTCAAGGACACCCGGTCTTAGCAATAATAACAAGAATTATGTTCCCCCCGTTAAAACGGTGTCCCCCATCCAAGGACACACCGGGCAATAATATGTATATGTGTTGTTGGCCCCGCAGGCGCCAATCCAATCGTAATCCGACATGTGTATATAGTAAAACGTTCAGTTCCCAAACGGTGATACCTAGTCACCCAACAGGGGATTGTCAATCTCCCAAATAGATCTTTCTATAACATTCGCGCTCTCAGCACACCTCCACAGTGATTTACAATTCATGCAAAGACACTAACATAAGCTAATCCCATAATCATAAAAAGTAAGAATGCGTTTACGTTCAAAAGTAAACCTAGTATTGTATCTCCTCGCGAGATATATAAAGTGAGTAAATGTCAAACCAAACAGTATACAACCATGTAAAAATGCGTTTGTAAACATTAGCTATGCAGACGTTGAAAATGACACAGTAACGATTAAATCAAACACTAATTGAAGATTTTGTAACAAGCATGTATTTTCTCTTACCCCAAAAATATATGGTTAAAAACATAGTAAAACGTGAGGCTATGAACTCACTTGACTTGATAGTTGACAAGAAACGTTTGCTAGAGGCATCTAAAATCACATTGAATGAGGAAGAGATTGCGACAGATAGGAGCAATCTAAATAGCACAAATACGACACGGAAAGACGAAGCTTCTCTAGCCTGAACCGCGTGAAGATGCAAGCTTAGCTTAACTTAACGGCTAAGTCTCACTAGCCTAGGATAATGTGTTTGGGTTTCCCGGTGAATTGTTATGTCAACGCGACGCGTTGATAAAGATTTAGATTTAACATTGTAATGGTTTGGTGGTTGGTTAAATAAATAAATTGAAAATATACTCAAAGTGTGTAATACATATTCTTCATATATTACTTATGAAAAATAACCCTTATATAATTCCTACCGTGAATTATATCATAAAGGACAATTAATCCAAAGATTAGTGAAAAGTATATAATACTTTGCAAGTATTATATAATAAGTGGGTGTAAATAATTAACCCAATTAGTTTGACACCAATTTAGTTAATAAAAAGACTTTGAATAAAAGTAGACAAATGTCTTAACGTTATGAATTAAACAACCGATGTTTGTAACAGTTTATAACCCTTATAAAATATAAAATAATATTTTATAAATTATATTTCGTTGCTTCGATAGATTGTGTCTAAAACAGTTGCCTCAATGTAAAAGTATAGTTTTCGTTCATTGGTCGGGTTATTGTATAATACAAGTTAATGTATCTTTTAAAATATAACTTGGTCCCCTTTATTCGTTTCTAAAATAATATAAGCTTTATTAAATCATTGTTAAACATATAACTTTATATAAATTTCGTCATGACTTTCCCGTTTACAATACGTTTCCCACGTACTCAAAACTCAACGTTTTCCATATTCGTAAAACTTAATGTTTTTCCACTTTTCAAATAAAACGTTTTGCAATATCCTCATGTTTAAAATATATTTCTATATATATATCTATATTTTATATATATCTAAACTAAACCAAAATAATAATTACCACATTTATTTAACCGATTTAACCACCATTATATTTATCCGTTTTTAATATTTATTAAACCTTTATATCATTTGTATTTGTTAGATTATACAACCAAACTCACCCTATGTTGATCGCCTAACCAAACGCACCTATTCTTGCTAATCCACCCAAATGGACCCAAATCTGTTACACACCCAACCAAACGGACCCTTGTCCCAAACAGCCCTCGTGGCTGTTAAACCCACAACCAAACGCCCCTTGTGGGCTGTGTCGCAGCCAAACGCACCCTAATCGGGTGGCTGCCACCAAACCACACGCACCCTTGTTTTTATATAAACTAGCCGCACTATTTTTGGTGCCGAAATTAAACCAAACGCAGCCCCTTTTGCTGCGGTACAAAACCAAACGGACCCTATGATGGTGTACAACCCAAACCGAACCCCCCCTGCTGCCATTACCAACGCACCCCTTTTTGGTAATAAACACAACCGAACGCACCCCTGTCGGTTGAGACTCAAACCTGATGCCCTCGGCTGTTTTCGACAGCCGAACCAAGCAACCCTTTCCCACCCGGCTGTCCCGAGCCATACTCGACTCCCCGGCTGTCCCCGACTGTCCCCGACTGTCCCGCAGCCAACCCGACGCCCCGGCTTCTTTGACAGCCGAACCAACAACCCAAATCAAACCAACCCGACACGAACACCCCCCCTCTCACCGGCTGTCCAACCTAACCAAACGTGCCCTAGCGGTGGGCTTATATAACCGAACAAACACACCCTAGTGGTTATAACCTAAACCAAACGCACCCTCGTATGGTGGCTGACCCGAATCCCAACCCACCCCCCGGTGGCTGTTAGCAAACAAACGCACCCTTGCGGTGCAAAATGCAAAACCAACACGCACCCTTTTGTTAAACAAACCCAACGCACCCTCGAGGTGTTGTGAACCCACAAACCAAACGAACACCCCTTTCGGTGATATAAACCCAAAACGCACTCCTTTTGGGTGTTGTTTATAACAAACCAACGCACCCTAATGGTGGTGGCCGCCACCCACACGCACCCAACAGTGGTGGCTGCCACCTCACCGAACGCACCCCCTCCCCTGTAGTAAACATCAAGCGCACCCGTTGTTGGTGGTTATAAAACCACGCGCACCCTTGGGAGGTGGCGACTGTCGTGGTGGTTTCGGTGGAGATGGAGTGACGGGGTGATGATGATGATGATACGATGATGATGGTGGCGTGGCTGTTGGTGGTGACGTGGGGGTGGTGGTGGCGCGTGAAGGAAAGTGATGTAGTGGGTCGAGTAGATCCGGAGGTGGGGAGTATTTTTGGTGTTGGCCGGATAAGCCCGCCGGAAAACTTTTCCGGCGGCGGCGACGTGGTGGTGGCCGGAAAGTTGGCCGGAGAAGATGGTGGCTGGCCGGCGGTGGGGCGGCCGGACATGGGAGGAGGGAGAGAGAGATTAAAAAGTGTGTGTGTGTTATTTTAGAGATGGAAATGAAAATTATAAATAAGTTTTATATTTATATAAAACTTTTAAAACTAAATGCAAAATGTTTAATAGTTGGGGGTTTAAAAGTGTAACTTTTTCATATACTTTTTGATAAAAGCGGTTCGGGACTCATTTGAAGGACTTAACGGATGATTCAACTCTTGAAACTTGCGCCATTGTTTTCCGAATCATTTTTCTGATAAAAATGAGTATTTACTTGATAATGTTTCATAAATATTTTATAAACATTTATTAAAATACATGTTATTCATTATGTGAACTCGGTTTTCGTCTTGTCCGAATAAAATTGGATTTCAACTCGAGATTCGCGTTATCGGACAACGCTGTATAATAAAATGATGACTAATTTATTTAATATTTTTATTAAATAAATACTGGTAATCAAAAACAAATTTAATTGTTTTTGTGTGTCCGCGTTGTATATTGTTCGAAAATATTTGCGGTGCTGTTTTAGCCCTTTTCGGCTCGTTTCCAGGTCTCGGGCGAAACTGAAAAGTTGTCAGGACCACCTACCCCTCAAACCCCAAATTTATTTTACAATCGAATGCTTTAGGGTCAGAGACGGTGGAAAAAGCGATTTAGATGGTTGTACTTTGTATGTCAAGCCTAGACCAAAGTCAAGGGGTTAAAATCGTTATCTTAAAAATTCGAAAATTCTCAGATGTTACAGTACCTACCCCTTAAAGAAATCTCGTCCCGAGATTAAATTTGTGTTATCCGCTTAGTGTGTCTATGAAAAGACTTAAGATTTACTAAACCAGTTAACATGCGCTGTGTTAGCTTTATTCAGCAATATTGGTGTTTCGACTTTCTTAATATCCATAATTTTTGGGTAGGTTTGACCAGGATATTCAATCCATTAGAATTAGGTATCTTAGGAACATCGTTTCAGGTTATAATTGGTATAACGCTTTTTGGAAGAATAGAAAGCTCTTAATAGTGAACACATCAATGGAGAAAGTGTAGTCGCGTGGTTATGTCTATATAAAGTCATAAATGTCTTAAGGCAGAGTCTCGTTTCTGCTATCTGTAATGTTTGATGATTCACATCAACGTGGCTTATGGATGTAAGTACCCAACTTACTTGGCAGTACTAATTAGTATCCGACGTCAATTTGGTGATTATTTGTTGCAATGAGTTATTCAACGGAATACTATATCGACTTATGCTTTTCTTGTTTAGGTGGGTTTACATCACTAAGTCGATAAAGTTCTGTACGGTTCTGGGACCATCTTCCTAGGACCCATACAACAGCCCATAACGTCGATAACTATAACAAACGATTATGGGATGCAGAGGCGTGAGGTTCACTTCCGTGAAACAATATCCTCAATTATAACGTTCAAATAATGAGAGGAGGCTCGCGGGATGAGACTTATGCGATAATCTGGGGATTATGGTACTCAGTCGTTAGTTCGATGAATCAGCTCCAGTAGTTCAATTGTGTAACGAGTCTGTTAGTTCCACTAACAGTTCATGATTGCGAGGATTAGCAACGGCAAGAGTAATAACTCAAGATTGATGGTAAAGGTTAGTTCCGATGTGAGGCCTTACGATTTTTTTTTTTTTTGTTCGATCAGTGGTTATTAGAACAGATGGTGTTTCTAGACTTTCAACGATTCTGGCGATTTTTGAATTTAGGTCATACTCATGTTATATCAGTTACATCTAACGCCCACTATTTTATAATGTCATTATTTGCATAAAGATGAAAGCGTTCATTAATTGATGTAAAATAATCAATTGATAAACTTATGGTTCGGTGATTTATGGTTTATTTATTTAACTGAAGAGGCGTCCCAATCCTTTCAAATAAACAGATCATAAATCCTCCTACTTAATAATTCCCGGTGCAATACGCGTACCCACATAACCTTCAAGTTGATGGATGACATGACGATGCATGTGCTCTAATGAGTATGGGCGGAGGTTCCAAACTGTCTTTGGAAGCTGGAGTTAAAAATGCCAGGCGAGATCCACCATAGAGTTAAGATAGTTAATGAGTACTTGGTTTAGGAGATAACCAGGTAAAGGTCTCGTATGTGAACCAAGTCTACATAGCAATTATCATATAAATCCTCCTATTGACAAGTCCCGCCTATACAAGAATCGTTAATAATTTAGATTGTATTACATATCCCATGTAACCAAAGATTATAACGGTCTCGTGTAATACAATATAGTATATGCTATGAAGAAATTAATATCCTTAGAGGGACAATTGTTTTTTAACTTACAACGCCGAGGACGAATGAAACATTGTGAAGCTCAAAATGTCTAAGATTAAAGATGAGACCATTGTATAACTAAAATGTCTAAGAAGCATGATGAGGACCATTGTATAACTCACATGTCTAAGAAGCAAGATGAGACCATTTATAACTCACAATGTCTAAGAAGCAAGATGAGACCATTGTATAACTCACAATGTCTGAGAGTAGAATGAGACCATCGTTGAAAACCCACAATGTCTTAAAAATATTCTGGTATTTATATAATAATTCTTATATAAATAAGCGTACGATATACGCGAAAGGAATGCAAGCACATATATATATTATATATATGTATGCCACGTAAGCACTTAATGCAGCACGTAACGTAAGCACATAAGCAAGTAGCGTGTATGCACTTTGAAAATGTTTGTTGTGATGCAATGTTTGTGAAAACGACTATAGTCTAGGGTAAATATGACAACATAGTTCTCTATAGCCAGTGCTACTGATACCAATATGTAACCACCCACAAAATGTAACAATGCAGCGGAATACCTCATGGGGTGCTACTTCATTAATACACTAGGATGTTACTTGAGAACGAACTATAAATGTGTCGTTGTAAAACAATCTCGTTGATTTAATCAACATTACTTGAATTTAATATTACTTTTGTCCCTTAATTGCCATCACAATGAAAAGCTTGATTGTTATGGACTCCAATGCAACTTACAAGAAATCCGAGCATATAATTTCCCTGAGAAAAACATGCTTAAAAAGGTCAACATAAAGTTGGTGAGTTCATAGGTTTCTGTAAATACAAACGTTAGTTTCAATAAGTGTATCTGCCCACTGTATCATTACAGTGTCATATAAAAACGTTTAATGACTACTGTCTCCCTACAGGTATACATAATAAAATAATTGGTGTGGTGACCATTTAAATCCTTAAACGTCATTCCAAAATGTATGTATGATTTTTAGAAATCAATTAGCTGTAAAATATGCAAGACCATTTCTATCCCCAAATAGTCTCAAAATGTACGTGTCAAAGTTGGATCACAAATATCCAAAATATTGTATTGCCACTTTATTCAATTGTCGTTATAAAACCTTGTTTTACCAGTACTTTAAGTTCATGAAAACTATGTCGCTAACATAAACAATGGACCATGTGCTTACAACGGATGTCCCACCTGGACCACACCCCCCTCCTCAGACTTGAATTACTTGAGTTTGTGCCTAAACCGGATGTACCCCACCGGACCACATCAGCATTTGAATTACTTGAAGTTGTTTGTCCTACACCGGATTTGTCCCCACCCGGACAACCTCAGCATTGAATTATTGTAACCTTCAACCGGAGCTAATCGATATCATTAAAAATATAGCTTGCGTTTAAGTTTAAAAACTTAATCAAGTATTGAATCTCCTCACGAGTTATATTAAATGACGTATGATAATACCAAACAGGTACATCAAACCATGTAAATGCGTTTGTAAACATGTATGCAGAGAGTTGAAAATGAGCATCGTACGAGTTTAAATCAACACGTAATTGAATTTGTAAACAAGCATGTTCTCACCCCTAAATTTTATGTAAAACATGTATAAATGTGGGGCTATGAACTTCACCTTGATGTTGAAAGAACGATTTGATTGGTAGGCATCTAATTTCCACATTGTCATGATGATGAATGATTACTGATAGGCATCCAATATGCACAATAAGAACGGAAAGACGAAAAGCTCGTTCAAGAAGTTGCCTGCAAACAAATCTTAACTGTAAGTCTCACTAGCCTAGGATAATGTGTTTGGTTCCCGATGAATTGGTTACATCAAAGCGTCACGTTGATATAAAAGAGTTATATTAACAGTTGTAATACTTTGGTTGGTTGGTTAATTTATAATAGATTGAAATATGTATCGGCAAAGTGTGTAATATATATTCTTTATATATTACATATGAAAAATATCCCTTATATAATTCTTACCGTGAATTATATAATAAAGACAGACAATTCAAGGATTAATGTGAACTGTATAATACTTTGCAAGTATAAAAAGTGAGAGTAAATAATTAACCAATTATTTCGACAGCTCATTTAATATTAGAAGTCTTGTTGACACAAGTCTTTAAAGTTATAAATTTTAACCACGAAATTTGATGTAAAAACTTTACATAGTTATGGTGTTACCTTCTAGCTGAAGATTATAAAATATAAAATAATATTTTATAAACTTATATTTCGTTTCCTCGACAGGTCGCGTCTAAAATGGTTATCTCAATGTAAAAGTATAGTTTTTCGTTCATTGGTCGGGTTATTGTATAATACAAGTTAATGTATCCTTTAAAATATACTCTTGGTCCCCTTTATCGGTTTCTAAATGATAAGCAGTCTTTGAAAACATTACTATATATAGAAATCTATAAAATTTTCGCCATGACCTTTCCGTTTATAAAACGATCCCAAGTCGAACGACTTTGTTGCAAATCCACTTTCCCAATTTAATTTAATAGAAATCATTTTAACAATCCAATGGTGTTTATTAATTATCGTTTAATAAACATTGTTTCCATATTGTAACTTCGTTACGAATCATAGTATTTTATATTCGTCCCCAGTCTAATATAATGTATCCGAAAATAATAATTAGTCACATTTATTTAACCAATTAACCACCGGTCCGATTATAATATTTATATCAAATTTTTGTATATTTTTATTGGTTGGAGTTATATATATCAAACGAACCCTTGTTGATCATTACTAACCAAACGTACCCTAACTGCTTTCACGGAAGCCAAACGCACCCTTGTGTCAATCCTGCTACCCCAAACGCACCCTCATTGTGTAAATAAACCAAACACGCCCTATGTTCTTTTCTACCAAGCCAAATGTCATAAACTGCCAATAAATTATTAAAAAAAAAAAAAAACCCAAACACCCCCGTTTGGCAAAACTGCCAAACCAAACACCCCCGTTTGGCTGTCAACCCCAAAAACAAACACCCCTTTGGCTGTGTTAACCCAAACATCCCAAATCTGTAACCGCAACATAAACATCACTCAAAATCTTGCTATAAGCTTAAACCAAACAACACCCTTGTAGGGTTTAAAACCGAAACCCGACTCTCCCTCGGCTGCCCCGACTGCCCTGCCAGCCACCGAAGACACACCACACTCGCACCGCACACACCCCTGTGGCTGTGGACCGCAACCAAAGCATAGTCCCACTTGTTTAGACTGACCAACCCGGACACACCCAGTGCCACCCGGTGTCAAACAGCCAATCCCAACCTGACCAACAAACAAACACCCCCGGCTGTTGTTGATACAAACTAAACGCACTCTTGCGGCTGTGAACCCACAACCCAACGCGACAATCCCTCCGCCCCCGGCTGTCCCGTTGTTTGACAGCCAACACAAACCAACTCCCCCTCGCCCCCGTGGCTGTGCAACCCAACGAAACAAACCCCCTCTCCCCCTCCCCTCGGCTAGTCCCCGGCTGTTATAAACCACACGCACCCGCTGCGGTTCAAAACCCCGAGCCAAACGCGCCTCTACCGGTGCAAAACCAAACCAACCGCACCCCTTTTTATAAATAAAACCAAACACGCCCCTCGGGCTGTTTTTGATATACCAAACCCAATGCACCCGGTTGGTTCGTGACAGCCCAAAACGCACCCTGTTGGTGGTGGTACACAAACCAAAACGCACCCTTTATTGTTGTTACAATCCACCCGCACCCTTGTGGTGTTAATAGACCCATACACCGAACGCACCTTAGTAGTGACGACGGTGATGACCCGATGATGATGATGGCGTTGTTGCTGTGCCTGCCGGATGGGGAGGGAAGACGGCGCGTGGAGGAGAGTGAGGTATCGGGTTGGATAGATCGGCTCACGAGGAGCATTCTTGGAGTCGCCGGAAAAATCCCGCCGGAAAAGTTTTCCGGCGGTGGTTGGCCGGAGAGGGTGGTGGCTGACCGGCGGTGGGGCGGCCGGACATGGGAGGAGGTGGGGGAGAGAAATTAGTAAGAGTGTGTGTGTATATATGTGAGATGGAAATGAAGTAAAATGTAAAATTTTTTGTTTATATATAAAATTTATAAAATGAATTAGAAGATGTATAATAGTCTAGGGTCTATTGTGTAACTTTTTAATGAACTTTTGATAGAAAGCGGTTCGGGACTCATTTGAGCGACTTAACGGACGATTCAACTCTTGAAACTTGCGCCATTGTTTTCCGAATCATTTTTTGATTTAAAAGGAGTATTTACTTGATAAAGTTTCATAAATATTTATAAACATTTAATCAATAATACCTGTTATTCTTTTGATGAATGGTTTCGTTTTGTCGAAATACAAATTGATTTCAACATCGAGATTAGCGTTATCCGCAACGTGTTTAATTAAAATGCTGAATAATTTTTTTATATTTTTATTTAAATAAATTACTGAAATTAAAAAAACCTAATTTAATTGTTTTTGTGTGTCCGCGTGTATATTGTTGAAAAATGTTTGCGGTGCTGGTTTTTTTAGCCTTTTCGGCTGTTTCCAGGTTGGGCAAAACTGAAAAGTTGTCAGGAAATTTTCATTTTACATGAATTGCTTTAGGGTCCGAGAGTTGTAAACGCGATTTTAGATGGTTGTTCTTGTAAGTCAAGCCAGACCTAAAAGTCAAAGGGGTAAAATCGTTATCTTAAAAATCCGAAAATTCTCGGATGTTAAGATACCACCTGTTAGAACTAAAAATTTCTTGATTAGTTCTTGGATCGTTTTTAGTCGAGATTGTTTAGATATCATATTAGGATCATGATTAATAATGATTATTAAATTTGGCACAGCGGAATATTAACAAAGAATCAAAGTTACATCAAAAACAAGGTGTTTCCTCATTATCTTGGTTGTTTCTATTGACTACTACAAGCCCCAATTCTTACCTTGATCAAGGGTAAAACGTGTTATTCTAAACTATAACAAAAGGAATCAAAGATTCTTTGAGGCTAAAACAAAAAAAAAACCCTAGCGTCATTTAGAGCGACTTGTACGCCACTAGATAACACACACACACTTTTCTGTGTCTACATCTTGACATACTTTTCTGGATGATCAAAACAATATGCATGGACCTCCTTTTATAATATAAGGAGTCAAGGCTTACATGGAAACTAATAAAAGATATTAATGAGAGAATCAATTAATGATTATTACTTTATCTCTTCATCTTTATCTCTTTTTGACCAAATCTTTATTTTCTTCTTCATCTTATATGATCCTCACAATGTGACTTTGGTCCTTTTGTTACATCTTGATTTACAATTAGGGTTTGTTCCTTATCATAACTCAAATATAATTCCCAACAAAAAATTCTAATCATGCTTTGGTGATTGATGAGGCTTGAAATGAAGAGTAAAGGTTTGGAAAAGAGGAAGGAAGTCAAGAACCAACCATGGGTTCATGAGATTCAAGGAAGGTTGGTTCAGTTAGCAGGGTTTAGAATCCTCTAATGATGTTAGTTTGGTGCTCATGGAGGATGCAATCCAAAAGGGGAGGTAAAATTGATGATCCTTGATGATGATGCAAAGTTAATTTTAGTGGTGAGATCAGTGTATGAATGATGACAACCTGATGTTTGATACATATGTGTGGGTAAGAGCAGGCGAAAACTAGTTGACTGAAAAGGAAAGTTAGGCTACTGATAATGTTTACTTTCTTCTTATTAAGTCGTTAATACTGATAATTAGAAGTTTTACATACCGTAATTTTACAGTATTTCATCAATGTAATATCTACTTATTATAATTAAGTTATATCTTTACTTTCTCGGGAATTAAAATTTTGTTCATTTCATTTCATTACGTAACTTATTTATATTCTAAAGTTAAAAAGGTTCATGCAACGACCTATGCCTATTCTATCTATGTTTACATCAATTAAATGTCCTAATATGTCAATTCAACAATCTAATATCCATTTTATCATATACATTATCCATTTAATGTAATTTCCACAATGAATTTTTTATTATGATCATTAAAAACCATTACCGTTGTGTTTAAAACCCTAATTTTGGGTACATGTTTGCATTAAGAGGATGATGTTAAAGTAATCAAAGCTCATGTAATTGTTATATAACATCTATATTTGTATATACTTTCCCTCCATTATTTCGGGTATAAGTCTTTTAAAGCTTAATGTATAAGTCATTAATGCAAATATCTAATTAGATACTAGAAAAATTAATCATCATTTCTCAAACTACTCCCAAAAATACTTACATTTTTTACCTCACGTTTTCCTAAGAACACTTGTACATCCATCAGTGTACAAGTTACAAGCAAGTTATAATCTTTCATTTACTTTCCATTTTCATTCATAATTTCCTTGGATTTCATGAAATGAACCTAGAAACCCAAACAGAGCAAAATACTTCACCATGAACGTTTCTTGATTTTTATCATTGTAAACCCAAACCATACTCAAATAGTTGTAAGTAATAAATTAAACATATCCAAATCATTATCAATCATCATTTCAAAATTTTTTACAAACAATTTACTCGACATTATAATCTAAAAGAAAACCTAATCAATCACATAATTTCATACATTGATCGTTTACTCATTTTTAACATTTTGAACTTGAAACACAAATCAAAACTTTTTATAAACTCTTAATATAAGTATGTGCTCCTTATTAACTAACACTACTAATACAAATGCACTTGAAAAATAACAATAAATCCCTTGTTCGACCCCAAATTTTAAAACCACGGACCCTCTTTGGCTTATTTTTGACCCATTTGATCAGCAACCTATAGCAAATACCATACCTCCATGACCCTCCTACTTACCTCTAACTAGCTACTCGCACTTATCCTATATATCTAGCTCAACAACTTGGTTACAAAAGCTACATCTTCTCCTTTGGGCTTAAGCTACCCGCAGGCACCACAAGGCCCCCAAACAACAACTTCAAGCTTGTTTCTAGCCTTAGAATTATAAGGTAGCCTATCCACAATCACCATCTAAGCTGATACATATGTCTTAACCTTGAGTACTAAGACTCCTTGGCCTCCAAGTTCCATTTGAGTATAAATAGAGCTCAAAACCCCCTTTTCTCATTCATCCCCCTCTTCTTCTTTCTATAACCCATAATAGCAACAAATATCTGCTCAAGAAGTTCCTAAGGAGTCCCAAGAACAATAATCAAGAGAAGGATTGAAGCCTCGAAGCCCCGAAGAAGAAAAACCTAGGCGTACGAAGCGTTTCTACCCATTTCGACCCGTTTTCCTACCATGTTGATATTCAAAGGCCTCAACCCAGGTCTCTATGGATTTCATACCTGCCTTCCTAACTCTATAATGTTCATATGATCCTATATATACTCTTGTTATAGTTTTAAAATCATAAAACCATGCCGTTTTCTCTTCTTGATCCAAACCGTCTGCACTTGAAAACCTAATTTCTGTGTTTTTCTTAAATCAATTGTTATAATGGTTAAATGTGTTATATTCTATTCTATTATGTTAAACTATGTTATTATAACCACTTTATCAAGTCTTGAAGGAATTTGAATTAAAAACTACAGTTTTCATTTAAAAACCTAATATCGACCGTTTTGAATTTTGGTCCTTACGAATCATTATTTTCGAACCTTTTGTTAAGTTATAAAACTTATCATTTTTAGCTGAATTATTCTAATATGCTAATATACTGAAAATATCATTTGAAGTCTTAAATTAAGCTTGCATGGCGTTTTTAGACTTGTTTGCAAAAGCCCCATACACTGATTCCATGCAAGAGGTATATATCGTTAACTTTCTGGAAACTTATAACTAAAGGGACTGAAAATGTCATTTTATCAAAGTTATAACTATAGGTCCTGTAGGTCACTTTCCAATGTACAAGGTTGCTTGTACCATCTTTTAAACTGAAAGGACCAAACTTGTAAAAGTGAAAACTCTAAGGGAATATTTTGCCATTGTTTCATTCTTAAAGGGTTTAAATGTAATCATTTTTGTAAAAAGTATAGAAATGTGTTCAAATTCCTTATAAGACATAACTTTAATTAAAGCTTGACGGCTTTTCATTTCCAGTTATTGAGCTAAATCGCTTTAAAACCGATTTGTTATAACTATTATAAAAATTTCATCTCGTTGTGCTTTTTAAAAATCCTGTTCTCGACTTATATGTCCTCAATAATAGGGTGCTTCTATTATTAAGGGGTTTAATCTTGGTCATTACGTTATGTGAAGTTGTGGGGTTTTCGTTTTAAAAGTGCCTAGCTCCTTCAACGTTTACTGAATGACCTATGAATTTATGATGGGACGACGGTGATATAATAATTTTCCCAAACTCTCAATCAACTCTAAAACAATATTAAAATATTAAACCAAAGTTCTAGAGTACAATCTTCCTAAGACTTGACATATTTACTCAGGTTACGTGACGTGGCTGTTTACTATCATTTTGTTATATCAACCTTCCCTGTTAAGATTGCGATAAGGTCATCAGCTTTCATTTTGGAATATTTATTACAACTACATATCAGGTGAAGTTCATAGCCTCACTTTTACTTATTTACATGCTTTATAAACCCGCGAGGGGGATACATGCTCAATTGTTTTTAATATACACAAGTACTTAAAACTGATATTGTGAAGTTCATAACCTCGCCTTTACTTATTTACATGTTTTATAAACCCGCAAGGGGGATACATGCTTGTTTACAAACTCTTTTACATACTCGTTTATCTTATAACAATGTGATTACTTTTCAAAGACTTAATAAGTTCATAACCTCACATTTTAATCTTTTAAATGCTTTATAAACCCGTGATACCTGTTATAAACTATGAATAGCAGTGTTTTCTAAACTGTATGCTATCCTGATATATTATTGCCTAAATACATGAAAATATCTCTTTGGGTAGTATCTCCCAATATCTCTTTAATATCTCTTTGGGTAGCATCTCCCAATATCTCTTCAATATTCTTTGGTGTATACTCCCAATATCTCTTCATATCTCTTTGGTAGTATATTACCAATATATCTTCAATATTCTTTGGGGGGGTTAAGGGTTTTATTTTTTTTCCTTATATAAAAATAACTCTTCATGTTCTCTTTGGCACAACTTTCTGTAGTCAATTAGTGTTCTATATCTCCCAATATCTCTTTAATATCTCTTTGGGTAGTATCTCCTAATATCTCTTTAATAGCTCTTTGGATAGCGACTCCTAGTATATCTTCTGTAAAGGTTTCACTGGTTCTATTTAAGATTTAAATATGTGGTTCATTGAGTTTAGGTTTTAATACTTGTTCTCCCTTGATATTAAGCTCTCCATAATAATATTGTTCCCCATGATAATATTGTTCTCCATGATAATAATGTTCTCTATGATAATACTGTTCTCCATAATAATAATGTTCTCCATGATAATTGTCATTGCAATGCAAATATTTCCATTATGATAACTTGTATTCAACTATTACATTTCAAACCTATGAATTTCACTCAACCTTTTGTGTTGACCCTTTTTATGCATGTTTATCAGGTAATTGAGCAACTTATGGCATAGAGTGACATGGACTTGAAGATGGCTAAAACTTGTTATCATTCATATTTTATGTTTCTAGATTTTGGGACCTGCCTTTGTAAAACTCTGATTTTAAATGAATGATAACGTATCTTTTAAAAACGTCTCTTTTGAGTCATTTTCTATGATTGTGTCTGTGATTCATGAAGTAATACCCCAGATTAGCTTCCGCTGCTATATTACCAAAATGGAGGGTGTTACAAAGTTACTACTGCCAATGCTCTAACAACAACTATTGATGAGTTGACTCTGGCTTAGACTCTCTGATAGTAATTAAAGCGCTAAACCTTAAGATGTTACATCTGTTTCTTAAAACATTTAAACTACAAGACCCAAGGCTAAAGGGTTGGTGTTCAAGAGCCAAGTGAATTCAAAAACAACAATCATCACCTTTACAAGATCTCAACATTCCACAGGATATAGTCAATGCATGGCAAAAAATGGTTGAGCCTGAAAAAGCTTTAAACGAAGAATGATCAAATTATCAATGATGTAGAAAGTTGGTAGAAATTTGAAGCTCATTACAAGCTGACTTGGAGAAGAAGAGAGGTTTTCATGATAAAGAAGAAAATTTATGACCAACTTAGCTTTACTTGAATCAGCGGATAACACACAAAGCTATGTGAGATGCTGACTTTCAATTGGCCTCAACTAATTGCAACAGAAGAACAAGAACAGTTGAGTATTGAAGAAAAGTCAAAATTGTTTGTAGAACTCTTGTAGAAGAGAAAGAAATACTTTGTAGCATTAAGAGCTCAAGAGAAAAGGAGCAAGTACCAACTAAGGCACAAAAGAGAAATACAATGTCTACCTATTTGAAGAACATGGCTGGATACAAACACAATTAGCTGAAGAGCAAAAGTTATGATGAGATCTAGGAGATGTTTGATAAAGAGATGAAAAGGGTAAACACATTTGTAGACATGAATACAGAGTTGGTGAAAAGCAATGAGACAAGAACAGAAGGAAGTTCTAAAAGAGCAAGGGATGAGCTTGAATCTGATAACTCCAAGAAGCAGAAGATAGATGAGCATGTAGAAGCTGAAAAAGATGATGATCAAGATGAGGCAGAGATGAAAAGCATATTGAGATAGTTAAAGTTGATGAGGTAGAAATTGATGCTATACCTCTGGCCACCAAACCTCCAATGATTGTTAAATATAAGATTGTTAAAGAAGGAAAGTTTGTATACTTTCAATTGATAAGAGCTGGTGGAAGTTCAAAAAGATACTTATTAATGATCAAGATGCTCCAAAATATTGATAGAGAAGACTTAGAGACCCTTTGGAAGTTGGTTAAAGCTAAACATGGGAATACAAGGCCAGAGGATGAATATGAAAGAGTGTTATGAGGTGATATGAAGGTAATGTTTGAACCTGACATAAAAAGTGAAGTATGGAGAAATCTACAGGGATACAAAGTGACTATTTGGAAGCTGTTTGATACATGTGGAGTGCACTTTGTAAGGTTTAAAAATCTACATGTCTTTATGTTGGGATTGAGAGAAAAGATTCCCTTTTATACCAATAACAATCTCAAACATGCTGAACAAAAAGCTTCAAGCTGACCGTTGGAATGAGATGTGCTATCAACTACTCAAGCTCATGACAAAGTAGTAAAAGGGTCAATGAAGTGTTTGAATACGTCCTCCTGATAGTGATGGAGACTTTTAATGAAGAAAATTAAAGATTTAGAAGATGAACATCAAGTTTAGGGGAGGATTGTTGGGATTAAAAGACTTCAAGATGATTCTTAGAGTTACTACTGCTCAAGTATATATTAGTGTTGTCAAGCATAACTTAGTGCCGCTGGTAATACTAATGAAAATTATGCTAAGTAGTTAGTACTGGTAGTGTAAAAGTTACTACTGCTAGTTACTACTGTTAGTATATATTAGTACTGTTAGCATAAAGTTACTGCTGCTAATAGAAGTTAAGACTGCTCAGAGATGAAGACTGAAAATATACTAAGTAGTTACTACTGATAGTGTATGTTAATACTGCTAGAGTAAACTTCTAAGTGGTTAATACTGCTTGTGCTCAGTTACAACTGCTGAGTGATTACTACTGCTGGAAGGATTATGCTGACAGAGATGAGATCAAAGATTGATTGGAGAATAAGAATACTTATGAAGATAAGTATTAGTTATTTATAAAGAAGATATGTATAACTTATTTGTTTAGGAGATTACGTTTGTTTATAGAAAAGATCATGATAAGTTAGGAAAGTATTGTAAGATAGGACTCCTTGGTGTATAAAAGGAGGTCCTGGGGCATAATGTTAGGAGTACATCTTTGATATTCATTGATTATAGGTATTTTTGTAACAATAACCTATTCAGAGTGATTGTTTTATATTGAGGCTAAAAGTTTAGTAAAAGTTTGTTTACTGTTTTATTGTTCTTCTTAGTATTGCAAACTAGTTTCCGCATAGTTTGTGATATTCTCAATCTTAGTTTCTACTATAGTTGTTTTGGATCTATCCAACACAACTAAGCTTTAAGAAGCTAAGTAAGATTTGTTAAAAAGGGATCAACACATATTTTTAATATCATCATTTAATCACTACGACAAGTAGGCATATAATCACATATCATCTATAAACTCTCAATTTATGAAACCATATCATATTTCTAAAGGACAATTAATCATGTGAACAATTAAAAGTGACTAATTATAACATGGACAAGTAGATGTGTTTGTGAGAAATTTTCATTTTTATCACCTTGTTGATTTTTGACATATTCTTTAAACATCTATATTGTTAGCAAACTATGACCGTGCATTTCATTTATTTGTATATGTTCTAAAAGATTTTTCATTTAGGCATTTACATATACGCATTAAGCAATTAAGCAAACGACTCATGATGTTATGTATTAATATAAAAACTTTAATCATCTAACCGGTTTATCTTAGTTTAAGATTTAAGATAAGTTTATTCATGCATGTCGCATATAACTTTTGTTTTCATTCCTAAGTTCACTTTCTCAATCTAACAAGTATTTTCATGCATCCATATCAATCAAATTTTGACAAGTTCTACATTGAACATATATGCATGTTTAGTCCAACTTTAAGTTAATTGTCATTAAGCTTCTAAGTTCACCTAACTTTTGAAGTTGTGGCAAAAATAAGCTACCTAGCATCAGCCAAATTCACATAGCATTTTTGACTTCTCAATATAAGCACATAAATATCATATACATATATAGGATAAACTTAGCTTGATTTTAATGGACGATTTTTGTCTTATGACCACGAGATAAAGATCCACCATTGATGCTTTATCTACCGATAACCTTTCTTCAAAGGTTACTTGTGTACACTATCATACTCCGTATATGAAGTAAATAATCTTCTACTACTGATCATGATCTTAGACCAACCACTATCCATAATCTAATAGACCGGTTCAAGCTTATACCTAACAAACACATAACTTAAAAACTTGGTCCCCAATGGTTGTTGGGTCTATTGGTGTTAGTATAAGACACTCCCAAGTTAAACATCCTTGGGTCTTAAAGCAATTGGATAAGTCTCTTAAGACCGAACCTTGAAAACGTTGACCAATGGTTTTATTGAAAATTATTTTCGTTTTGAAATCTTGGTCCAAAGATTGTTTTAGAAAATCGTTGGTTTAGGTAGGAGTTGTTTCTCCTTTAAAATGAGTTATGTTAATGTGGTGAAGACCTTCGGTTGTTGTAAGAACTCTTTCTCTTTTGAATAGATGGTCGGTTGTTTAGGTTAGCTTTATTTTGAAATGGAGGCCTTTGATTGTACGAGGTTGAAGGTTTCAAATTAGGTGTTGGTAAGAGTGGTCTATGGTCGACTCGAGTTTAAGTAAATATTGGTTTAGAATAGACATTAGATAAATCATCAAAATACGAGTTTTTGGTTTGACTTCCTTTTACAAATACGATTGGTTTGCTTAGACTCTCGAAAGTGGTTTTCTTAGTTTTTAAAAAATCTTAGACCTTCCTTATCTTGGGACAACTTTTGATGACTTAACATGTCATCCAAAACACTACTACTCTTTTTAAATTTTGAAAAACTTAATGACTCCTCTCGAAGTTTGGACTTTGGATACATTGCATTTCAAAGAGTCAAACCTCTGTGAAGTTTTTCACCAACCTTATAGCAAGGTTCAACCACTTCTTTGGCTTTATCAAATTTCTTTACCTCAAGTTCAAGTTGATTGATTTTGTTAATTAACATTATTCTTTCTTGTTCTAAAATAGATTTTCTTTTAACAATGACTCATTTGTTTTAGTGATTTCAAAATTTATTTTAACAAGTTCATTGTAGTTATTTTGTAATTCATTAACATTATTATCAAAATGAGAAGGGTTTAGATTTATGTTTTGCGATCCGATCGCCATGAGACATGTTGCGTCCTTCTTCATTTGATCACTATCTTCGCTATCACTCCAAGCTCCACCAAAGAACGCATTTTTCATCTCCGCCTTCAGTCAATCATCAACAAAGTGGTTCTTGATACCGCAACCATAACAATTATGTTTTCCTTTAGAGCTTCCAACACCTTTGCTCCTATGACCTCTATCAAACCTATCGCCACCATTACCAAAGCGATTTTCTCTTTCAAACCTATTACCCTTCTTTAATAACTTCCAAAGGTTCTTCACTATCTAGTTGAACTCTTCTTCTTTGTATTCGTCTTCATCACTTCCATCTTGACATACACTATCATTACTAGTTTGACCCTTAGTAACACTAGCTTTGATAGCTATTGGCATAACTTTTTCTTTGATGGGTTTGGAAGCAACACCATCACTTGCTAAGATCATTTCATAAACATTAAGGTTGCCAATAAGCTCGCTAAGAGGAAGTGTAGTCAAGTCTTTGGCTTCTTCAATGGCCGTCACCTTGGTTCTCTATTTCAATGGTAGATCACAAAGAAACTTTATCATGTGATTCTTGCTCGAGTAGTCCGGATCTAAAGATTTGAGACTAGTTACAATAGCATTGAATCGTGTGAAGCCACTATCAATAGTTTCTTCATTGGAGATTGAGACCTTCTCGTATTCTTGAGTGAGAAGATCAATCTTGTAATTCTTAACTTGTGAATTGCCTTGGTGAGTGATGATGAGTGTATGCCATACTTCTTTGGCGGTTTTACACATGAAGACTCGTTCATACTCTTTACGCGATAGGGCGTTGTAAAGAGCCATCTTGGCTTCGTTGTTCTTGCCGAGTTGCTTCTTTTGACTATCCGTGATAAGTTCATATGGTGTCTCCTTCATCATCTTTGTTTCCGAGTCTTCTATTTCAAAGTAGAAATCACCGTTTTGAGTGACTTGCCATAAGTAAATGTCTTTAGACTTAATGTAAGTCTCAAAGCGGGTTTTCCAAAAGCAAAACCTATCAGCTTCTAGCAAAGGTGGTCTTTGTATAAAGCACCCCTCAACATAGTTCTCTTGAGCCATGGATCTTTACTCAACTTTTTCAAAAACCAGAGTTAGGATTTCGAATTTTTGAAAAAGAAGTTTTCAACTTAAAATGACTTCTCGGGAAGGCTTTAACGCTTAAAAACTTAAGTAAACCGCTCTGATACCAATTGTAGAACTGTAGAGGGGGGTGAATGCAGTTTTCTTGACTTGTTTAAAGTTTATAAAACTTCAAGTCTCGAAAGATCCGAGTGGTGTACTAATCTACTTTGCAATAAGAACAATAAGTAGATAGAGAGAAGAAGAGACACCATGATATATACTGGTTCGGAAAAGGGTTTTTAGTCCTTCTGTACATCTAGTTGTGAATCCACGACACCGATACTATTCCTAGTATAATCCTTATGGTGGACTACAAACCGTATTACAATTTAACTCCACCGACTTTCACAAAGCCCAACGCTCATACAGAAGAGTTACTACCTACGGTAAGAGAAGCGATTAACATTATTGATTCTTTAATGACTAATTTTGTAATGCGCCAATAACCTCAAGCATTATTTTAGTTCATTTTAGTTTTATTATTTTATTGCTTCGTTATTCGTGTACATTGGAAGTGGTGAGTTCTGGCTTTTAGTATATAAATATAGAGAGATGCTACATCCACAAAAAGATTTACAAAAGAAGTTTCACAAAATGATGTGGCATGCATTAATAGGGAGATGCTAATCAAAAAGGAAGAAAGAGAAATGACCAAAAAGATTTTGATTGGATACATGTCATTTTGTGGAAATTTTGTGGATGTTATTTTGTGGATGTAGCAATTCTCATAAATATAATTATTAAGAGTTAAATTACATGCAAATATTTGAGTTTTAGAATTTGACTCTCACTCGTATTAAGTGATTATCCCAACTCAAAACGCCTAAATTGTAAAAAGAAAACGAGTGTGAATGTTTATACTTTTTTTAGAACGGCTTGTTAGTTGTTAGTGGTTCAGGTCCAGCAGTGACATCCAATTGGGCAGTATGCTGTACCCTGAACCCGCCTGTACTTCCTCTTATTCTGCCTGAAGGGGTAAAAGTCCTGGGTGAGACTCGAACTCGAGACCTCCCCTAGCCAAACATCCCCTCCCCAAGCCCCTAAGGAATCTTGGTGGCCAACTGAGCTAGCCTAGTTGGTTATGAATGTTTATACTTATTAAGAAGGGTTATGATGGGAATTTTATGATGTAAATTAAATTTTTATTAGTTTTACGATTTAAGTTCATTTGGATATCAAACTTTTTTCGGACACAAAGGTACTAATCCTCATCTTTGATCTCTTTTTTGATCAAATGAATGAGATTAAACTAAAAACTCATTTTCATCATTTTTTTAGAAATGTTAATATCTCCTAAACCGTTAATCGTTAAGCGAAAAAAATATACTATCACGACGAGCATTTAATTATGTTTTATAGATATGTACTTTGATATACTTTTTCACCTTTTTTTACATTTTTCGTCTTTTGTTTCCTTTTATTCGTTATTGAAACTTGAATGCGAAATCACATATGGTTAAAAACTAATAAAATCAAATGCGATATTAGTGTTAAATCACATATGATATTAGTGTTAATAAAATATAATATTAGTGTTAAATCACATATGATATGTAGTTTTAATGAGATCACATATAATTCGATATAAGTATTTAATCACATATGGTATTAGTGTTAAATCACATGTGATTTTATATGAATATTCAAATTAGTGTTTAATCACATATGATTTCTTCAGGCAAGTTTTAACAACGAAAAAACCAAAAAACGAACGTGAAAAAACGTTACAAAACATGAAAAAAACGAGATATAAAAGTTTGCCGAAAGTATATCAAAGTGCCCGTCTATAGAAAGATAATTAAATGCTGGTCGTGACGGTATAATTTATTTTGTCTAACGATTAACAGTTTACGAGATATTTAAATTATAAAAAATATGTGAAATAATAAAATGTTTTTAATCCCAGTCATTGATTTCTTTTTAGATGGATGGTGAGAATGAGTCCTCTGATATCCTAGCAATTATTCGTATTCAAAATAACTCTTTCCTCTAGTTTTATAGATTAATGGATAAATTTGACAAATATAAAGTTTATGTTAAGTATATATGACATTATTATTTTCAAGTGATGAGAAAGAGTGGGTTGTAAAGAAGAAGTGTGGACTTGTATATGTGAGGAATACATGTGAGTTTATAAGAACATTTATAGGTAAGGGAGTGAGAAAAGTCAAAGTATGATTAACTTCCAAATACCACAAACTCAATTAGTCATTTAGACTTTAATCCATGATAATCAACAATGGATTTGATCACTAATCATCTTGATGGAAACAAGCTAAGTGCTTTGCATCTTAAGTAAAGCATATCTCGTAACGGGAAAGGATGCGTTTAAGGAAAGTGACGTTTGACTTAGTTTGACCAATAAGGGAGTAATGCCCGTTACATGATTAAGATCATCATAAAACTGGATTAAGGTCAAATGAATACTTTTGCTTGTTGGTATGTTGGAAACATGATCATACTAGGTTTAGAAAGAAGTTTCGGCCTTGGCTAGAGGCGTTTGATAAAAGATTTGAGTTGGCGTTTTATGCAAAAATGGGAGGATTCATTTTTGCTCCTCTCTAAGTCTAAACCTTATTTGGAGTGTTCCTAAATGCTCAAATATCATGTACATACCTTTATTGAAGTTTCCATGTGTTGGTAAGAGGAAAGCTCACAATTGTAAAATTCGTAAAACGGACTTCGCGTGTGGCGCGCTGGCCATGCGCTGACGCGTGCCCAGTGCGCCCGACGTAAAAGTCCGGTTTTACGGATTTTGGCTATCGTTTATGATTTTACGTTTTGCGAACGTAAAATTTCAGAAAGCAAATAAAATTACAAACGTAGCGAAGATGAAGACCGTTGTTGATGAAGTTCGAAGTTCAAGTCTTGACTCTTGCCTTGTCAATTATTGGTTAATGTTGAACATTGTCTTTACTTATGAGTCTTACATAGCTTTCACTCCACCATGTCGCATATTGCTCTTTGCTTCTGTATTGCTGCTTTTCCCGAATTCAATAAGCATCCAATGCTTTTTGCTTTTCTTTCCTTTTGTAAATCAAAAAGGCGGGGGCTCTTGGACTTTCAATGGAAGGTTGATATCCTTTATATAAGCATGATCAGATCCATTATATGTACTCCATAGATCTCGTTGCTCCCTTGTTCCAAGTGGGATCTCATAGGTCATTATTGCATTAACTTTCGAAAGCTCGGTTCTCTGGCTACAACTAGCAACAACGCAACCAAAACAATACAAGCAACTTACCATATACACCATGTGACAAGTCCACATGGGTTAGCTTACCATTTGGAATCTTAGAAACATGGATGAGTCACACAATAACGGATTAATGTTACTTTGTACAAAGTTGCTACATTCTATAGTCATGTGTTACACATTTATATGTATAGCTATCATGAACTCATAATACTTTTTTATTGAGCAAGCTACGAGCAAAAAACACATAAGAAAAGCATATTTTATGAGAGACCACATAGGTTGTACATTTGATTGAGCAATTTGCCTAATATCAATATCCTTTTTAAGGTATCATTAACTCATTTTAAGGTTATCTTGATTCTTTCTTCCCCTAATATCTTCTCACATGACACAATTCATGTTGTTAGCTTGAGTAGCATGAGTTTAATTGCATTTATTGACTAGAGGAGGAGCTATCCCTATTTTCTCTCCTTGAGATCTAATCTTTAGTTGTGTTGATATATAATTATTTTTTTATACAAATGGAGTAGCCACACTCGTGTAATTATGGACTTAGGGGCTTCCCTATATTATCTTAACTCCCTAAACTTCCCATAGCTCTTATTAAGTAGAAGGCGATCCAATGTTATAGATCTAGTTCTTACTTCCTTCTTGTGAAGTTTAAGAATATGACACTCCTTACATTGTCTTCGTCCTCATTAAGATGCAAATACTGCATCGAAATTTGAGTCACCTGCGCTTGAGTCTTCAAGCAGCACTCTATCGTGAATGCAACGTCTTTCGGAGAAGCTACACTGGGTTGTGGAACCAGCGCACCATTATTCAAGTTCGTGGTGACTTTTTGTTGATAAGAGGTGATTATAATTTTGTTAACTTTATAAGTGGTAAGATTTCGATTTAGTATTTTGATTTTAGATTTAATCAGTTAAGCTTTCGATTGATTTTGACTCTGGTACTTTGTTTCTTTAAAGTTTTAATGGTTGTATATGACTTTTCTACAGGAATGGTACTTTATTGGGAAGATATAACTATGCGTGGTGATTAGAGATTTAGTTAGCATTTAATGATACGTTGTTTGTAACTAGGATTTTGTTGCTTGAATGAGTACTTATTTGGTATGTTTAATTTGAGGATTTAAGTGTAACACATATAGATAGTTTTATAAATGGTTGCTTGCTATGCACCAAAGATTGTACATGCTTGAAGAATTTGTGTACACGTTTCGTTGTTATAGATAATCCTTGATAGCCTTTTGGATTTTCGGAAATGGATATCTCTTTTAGTTTTCAGAATGCATTACAAGGATATCTACTTAGTGATATTTGAGGTGGGGGGCCTTGGGAGTGCTATTCCGTAGGCGATTTGGGCTTACATAGATCCGCACGTTGTTATAGTGGCTTTGGGTTTGTTGTGTGAAGTGTGGGCACGTTCTGTAGGTGACTTTGATTATCCGGTTGCAGTGCCAGGTGTTGGGTGAAGGTTTGATGAGATTTTGGGCGTTTGTGGTGTCAGGTGTGTATTGAGTCTTAGGATGCGTACAGGTCAGTGTGATGAGACGGAAGGGGGTTTGGGTTTGCTGGGTAGTGAGCGTGGGCTGGGTTTGGCGTGCCCTACGGGGTGGGGTGGTGGGAAACGAAGAGCGATTTGTGTGTTATTAGTGCGGGGCGTTGCGTATGTTTTCGTTGGTTGGAATTGATGCGATATGTTGCTGTTGTCGGTTTGGCGGGGGTAGGTGTGATGGTCGGGCTTTCTGTTTATTGAGAGTTTTGATGGGAGGGTGTGTTCGTTGGGTACTTTGGTCAATTGTTGTGTACGCATTGTGGTCTGAAGGTTGTTATGGCGGTTGTAGGGTATAGGTAAGATGTTTTTGGGTCGTTGGATTAGTGTGAGTGTGCGTTGTAATTTTTGGTTTTGTTGTTTTTTATTTGGTATTTTAGTGTGTCTTGGAGTTCACTTGTATAGTTTTGTTGTATTCGGGTAGGTAAGTGGTTGTAGTGGGGTTCATGTCCGGACGAGGATAGTGGTCCAGGTGTTGGGGAGGCTGGAGAGGTTCGTACTATACTGTGCCTGTGTTTTCGGGATGATGTCTAGATTTGTATTTTTTTGGCTTTTCTGTGTATGGGTTAAGCGTTATGTTTGTAATTTTGATTTCTGTTTTGTCTTGATCTCCCGTGCGTTATGTTTGTTTAGTATTGTGCCGTTTTTGGGGTTTTTGTGTTTCTGATTTTGATTGTTTTTGTTCTGTGATGTATTTGAGTTGTTTGATGTTGTTTTAAGTCTTGTTTTTATTTTAGTGTATAGTTTTTGTAGTGTGTTTATTGATGTGATAGTATTTTGATCGTTTATTTGTTCATAGGTTGGGGTGTGTCATTTTTGTGGTTGGGTTGTTCTTGTACACTGGTTTTATGGGGTGGCTCGTATCTATTGGTTGTGCCCTCGCTTAGGGTGTGTGCGCTAATGTGGTTTGTTTGTGATACGATTGGGTCTTCGCGTTTTGTGAAGTTTTATGTTGGGTAGTTCTTAGAAGTTGTAAGTTAGATTATTGTATGTCTGGTGAGCAGTCTCGTTACTGTAGCGCACTGTCATAATTTGTTCGCTGGCGTATTAGTTTTGTTGGGTGTGATCGTCTCCGTAGTTGGTTTTTGGCTATGCCGATCTCTTTGTGTTATGACTTTGGTTAGTGGTTTTTTTGTGGTTAGAATAATTTGTTTAACTGGATAGAGGTTTAGTTGCTAGTAGTTCTTTGTGTAATTGATACGTCTAGGATTGCTTCTGTATTTGTCTTTTTGTGAATTTTTTAGTTAGTTTAGTATTTTTGAACGTCTTGGTGTTTCTGTTAAGGCTATGTTTGGGGTTTGTCTTTTGGTTGGTGGGAGTGGATTGCGTGTCTTGGTGGGGCTGTGAGTTGCTAATATGTTGGGTTTTAGTGGTTGTGTGGGTCATTGGTAAATGTGGTGCTTGGGCTATGGTAGTTGGGTCGTGTGGGGTTGTTATGTGTGGGGCGATGTGTTGTTTCTGGTATCAATTGGGGGGGGTAGGGTTGTTCTACGGTGATTTGGTGGTGGTGGTTGGGCGTCATTCCGCGGTTTGGTGGTGGGTTGTTAGTGTGTTTTTTCGATTGGATCTGGTTTTGATTGTCGTCGCTTTCAGAATTTAGTGATGTTAGTTGATATTGTCGTATTTTGCTCGATGTCTTGTCTTTTTAGTGTAGCTTTTTTATTTTGTTTTTGGTTAGTTGTTTATTGCGATGGATTCTGGAGTTGCTGTTGGATTGGCTTGTGTTGTTTGCGTTTGTCGAATGGTTTGTTTGAGGTGATGTGTGGTCATATATTTGGGGAGGGGAGGGTGGTCTTTATGATAGTTTGCTCTGGTTATATTTTGGTTCGTAGGTCTGAAGAGGGGGTGTTTGCATCTCGTGTATGTGTTGGGGCGGGTCGATTGTGGAAGACGGCAAGGGTGGGGCTTTTTTATTTCTGTTTATAGTTTTTTTATGAATTTTGTTTTTATTGTTTTATTCTTCGATATTTATTTTTTTTTTCTAATTATTGACTACTTTTTTAGGCTTGTTTTAATTTGTTTTGTTTTTTATTTAATAATTCTTTTTTTGTTTTCTTCTTAAGTTTTTTTATTTTCTTGTTTTTATTTTTTCGTTTTAATTATTTCTTTTTTGTTGGTTGTGTTAGTGAGTTGGGTAAGTTTTTTGGTCTGTTCTTTTTTTTTATTTTCGAATGAATTTTATTGGTCTTTTAATTATGGTGTTTCAGGATGTTTGCGTTTGATTTTTCATTGTTTTAGTGTGCTTTTTTTCTTTGGGTGCGCTTGGGGGGTGGTATGGGCGCGGGCTGCGTGGTTAGGGTCACTTGTTGGATGGTAGCGGATGGCTTTTTGAGTTGCATTTGTGCAGCTTTGATAGAGGCGCGGGTTGTGTTATTTTGTGGGTGGTTGTTGTGTTGTTGAAGGTTTGTTTTGTTTCTGTTCTGCGCTGATTGGTAGGGGGGTTGGTGGCGTATTGCTGGCGATGTATATTGGTTGAGCTTAGTGGGCGCTGATTTTTGCTTTGTTCTTTAGGTGCGGTTTGTCCGTGGATTGGCGTGTGTTGTAGCGGTGGTGTTGGTGCATAGGTCTCGCGGTAGATTAGAGTGAATTGGGGTTGGCGTGGGGCGTTGGCGGTTCGTGTGGCCTGTTGAGGAGGATGTTGATTTGCGATTTGATAGTGTGTGTGGGTGTCTTTTTGATGCTGGTTTCGGTATTATTAGTTTGCCTTTTTTGGGGCTTTCGTGCCGTCGTAGTGGCTGTTATTGTGTAGGTTTGGTGCGTACTTGGGATAGTTCGGTTGTGACGAGCGCTGAGGAGTGCTCTTATGGGGGCTTAATGGAGGGGTGTGAGGTGCGTATGGGGTACGGAGTGGTGGGACGAGGGGTTATGGGTATGTGGGGGTGTGTTCGGCGCGGAGTGCGATAGTATCGGCGGGGGGCGGTGTGAGTTGGGGTGGTTTGGGCATTTTTGGGGCTTTATTCGGTTCGTTGGGGTTTAAGAGAGGGGCGGGCCGCCGCATGAGCGTGGGGGGTTTGGGTTTTGGGATGGGTGTGGTTGTTTTCGCTCTATTACAGCGAGGCCATATGGGTGCGCAGGGCACATGGGTATCGGTTAGAGTGGCGGTGGGGTGCACAGTGGCTTTGGTGTTGCTGGTCATGGTTTTCAGCGGTGGGTTGTAGGTTTGGGTTTGGGGGCGTTTTGTTTTTCTGATTTGGTGTGGCTCAGTTCGACGCCGGAGGTTGGTCGGTTTGTCTTGAGGTTTAGTTAGTTCGTTGTTGGAGTTTGTTCGGTTAGATTTATTGGGTAATGTTAAGTGTTTGCTGCTCTTTTGTATGGTGGGTTGATTCGTTGTGCTGGGAGCTTGGTCCTTCTGTTTGTCTGAGCTTTGTTTGCTTGTACATTATTTTGGTTTCGAATGATTGTTTTCGACCATGGCTGGATCCTTGTAAATGTCGATGTGTCGGTGGGGTGTTTTACGTATGCCCTGCTTCGCTGTGTCGTCTGTAGTCCTGTGAGTATGGGATTGATTGGGCTATCTGTGGCTCGACGGTAGATGGGGCCTATAGTAGAGTGGTAAGTGTTTAAGCCGCGGTGAGGTAGCAGTGTTGTGGGATACGTGAGTCGGGTTGCCCCGGGCATGATTCGTGGTTTCTTTGTGTGAGTGGCGTATCAGAGGTGAGTGGGCTCTGCGTGTGATCGGTTCGCTGATGGGTGTTGTTGTTCGCTGGGGGCGCCTTTGTGGTGGGCGGATTTTGTTTGGTATTTGATGGTTTCGTTAAGTTGATTTTTGTTACGATTGCGGTTATTTTGTGTCGGCGTGTTTTTGTTATAGTGGTTTGGGTGAATGGGTGTTTTTTTATGTGGTTTGTTGTTTGATTTAGGGTGAGGTTTAGTGGAGTGTGGTTATTGATTTTATATTGTGGGGTTCGTTAGTGATGGTGACTGTAGTTTTGTGGTCGGCAATTTTTTGGTATTATTGGTGTTGCGAGATGTGTGTTGTGTGTGATGCGGGTTTTAGCTTTATTCGACATTCCCAGTCGTATTGGGTTAGCTAGTCGACGAGTGTGAGTGGTCGGCTCGTTTGAGGTTTGTCATTTTGCTAATTGATATTGAGTGTGGTGATTCTATGCGTGGAGTGTATTACTTTGATTTGAACTTATTGGATTATGGGGTATGTTGAATTGTTATGTGTTGTTTGTTTTATTTTTGGTTCTGTTTAGATCCTTCTCTTGGTTTTGTTTCTCCGGCGATTGTGTTGTGCTTTCTGTGTTCGTCGTTGGCCTGGTTATGGTGATTATTGCGAATCTGGCTAGTTGTTTTGATGCTTTAGTCGATGTGTTTTGTGGAATCTGGTTCTGATGCTGCAGGTAATTTGAATTTTTGTAGGGGACATCCTTATTCTTATTTACGTTGTGTTGGGGGTGGTTATTTGATGAACTGTTATTAGTATTTCTTGTGTTATGTTTTTTTTCTATCCTGAGTTTGCTTCTTCTGCTTTGTTGGGTTGTCGTTAATTGTTGTTGTATTATAATTTTTTTGCTGATATTTTGGTTTTTTTTGTTTTTTTGTTTAGCTTTGTTAATTGTGTATCTTTTTTATGTTTATTTGTTGCTTTATTTTCGTTTTTTATGTTGATCGTTGTCTTTTTTTCATGTCATATTACTTATTGGATTGTCTTTTCTATCTTTTTGATTCTTGTCATTTATGTTTTTTTCTTGATTTTGTTTTTATGCGTTTGTCTTTTCTTTTTTGATATTCTATTGATCTATTGTCTATTTTGTTTCTCGTTATTTTCGTATGCTATTTATTATTTTGAATTTTTTAATTTTTTGGGCGTGTTTTGTGATAGTCGGTAATTTTATGTCGGCGTTTGTCTGGGTATTTTACTTTTTTTTGTCTGTTTTTTGATTATTCGGTTTTTTCTGTGTGGTTTGTTTATCTCTTTGGGAGTCGTGAGGGTTGTTTTGTTTTTATTTTATCTTTTTTATTAGTTATTTGTTGTTTTTTTATCTTTTTGATTGGTTGTTTTTTTTTTTTTATTTAGCTTCTTTGTTTTTGGTATTTTTTGTTTGTTAATTTTATAGTACTGTATGATGTCTACCATTCGTTATTTTTGTGTTTTTAGAGATTCATTGTAGCTTTTGATTTTTTTGTTTTCATTGTTAGTGTTCTTTTTTCGTTTTTCTTTTTGGTTTATTTTGTTTTTTTCGATAATTTGGACTGTTTTTTATTTTATATTTTTTTTTTTTTTTGTTTTGTCGCAAAGTTTTTTTAAGGCGCTCATTTTCATGCCTAATTTTTTTTTATGTAACTGTTATCTATTGTTTTTCTTTTTTATAGTATTGATTTATTTATTTTTACTTTTTAGGCTTGTAATGGTTTTTTTTCTTTGTTGTCTTTCTTCTGTTTTTGTTATAATTGACTTCGTTTTTTTTTTGGTTTTGTATTTTGTGTTTAATATTTCTTTTCTACATATTTCTCGCTTCTCTTATTTTCTTTATTTGATTTTGATCTTTTTTGATTTTTAGTTATTTTTTTCTTTTTTCTCTCTTTTTTTTTTATTTTGATTCTGTCTGATTATTTAATTTGTCTTGAACTATTCGTTTTTTACTTATTTTAGGTCTTGTTTTATTTTTTTTATTTTTATTATTTTGTTTTTATCATTTTTGTTTCTTATTATTAATTGTATTTACTGAAAATTCTGTGTTTTATTTTTTGTCTTTTTTTAGTCTTGTTTGTCTTTTTTTTTTTTATTTTTTTTTCTCTGGCAATGCAGCTCCCTTATTTACTTTTTTTTTTTTTGTTATAGCGTGTTTGCATGTTCGCTTAGATACTTTCTTCTTTGCTTTTGTAGTTTTCTTTATATTTCGGCTATTTTTATATTCGCATTGTTTTTACTTTACGTTTATTTTGGCTATTTACTTTTTGTTGTTTTCCATCTGTGTTTTTTTTTAAGTTTCTAAAACTTTATTTTTTATTGGTATATATTTCTTTATAGTGGTTTCTATTTATTATATGTGTGTGTATAGTTTTACGTGTGTTGTTTTTGTTTAATGATTTTGGTATTTTCTCTTTTTATTTTATGATTTTTAGTTCGTTTTTTTTTATTTATTTTATTATTTTCTCATTTTACATATTCTTTTTATTAATTTTTTTGTTTGTTTTAAACTTGATTATAATTTCTTAATATGTGTATTTTAATCTTCTTGGATTAATTTTTACACATATTCGGACCATAAATTATTTACGATAGCATGGTGGTTGCAAAGTATATTGTCTCGGAATTATGGTCGTTGTGTCTCGTGTTCAACATGATAGATTAACTACTATAGTGTATGGTGAATTAAATTTATGTTCCGAATCGAGATACTAACTTATCATGTTTATTAATTATGTATTTCTAGTTTGTCTATGCTCCAATACCCAATATCGAATTCAGTATTCCACAAAATAATTTTCTTTAAACTTCGTGATAGTTTGTAATGTCATCATAAAAAGTTCTTTTCTTTTCTTTCTATCCTAACTTACAATATCATGCAATCAGTAAAAATAAACTGAGCAAAGTTGCACAAATAGCAACATTTTCAACACAAGGATGAGTGCGATCAAAGTGAACTTTTGTCAAATGAATTTGTCTATTTATCTTCATGCTCCATATGGGGACATGAAGCATGCAACGTTGTGATAAGTTCGATTACACAACTTTTAATATGTGATGGCGATGTTTATATTACATATTGACAATAGCTGTAGATCAATTTTCTTGTATCATTTGGCACATACGTTTGCACATGTCTAAATTATGTGATATGTCAACCATAGTTTGAATAATGCTTTGACATCTATCCTTCATCTCGTTAAAACAACAATGTTGCTTAACTTCCATGCCTTTCACACAAGTCCTAGCACATAGCACATAAGCTCTAAGAGCACAATTATCTCTAAAAAGGTATGCAAACGCCCTCTAGAAAATTACTCTTATTTTTTTACCCTCAACACTCAAATTAATATCTTATGCGTGCATGTCGTAAACCTGACAAACCTCAACTGACTGTGCATATTGGACTTTAGGAAATGTCATGCGAAAAATCCTAAGCTTGTTTAGTTTTAGACCTAAGTGTTCTCTTTATTTAATCACTAATTACTTGTTTATTTGGGTGTTACTTTAGCTTCTCTTTAGACTATAGGATAACCGGCTCGCTAAAGCATTAAACTTCTAATGATGAACACCTACGATCTTTTGAACTAAAGGTTTAATGATTCTGTCCTTAATAATAATTCTACGAAGAGATGACTTGGGCATGAGCAAGCCTTCATCAAAGGTAAGTTTGAGAGATTCCTCACATCTATTGTTTTCCTTGCTAATCAACATTTAATTTACCATATATATTAAAATAAGCCTATCATAGTTTTACAAAGCGCGCATAGGCTCTGAGGCATTAAGGTTAGCTCTAGGGAGTTCTTTCAAGATCGAGTCCGCATGCACAAGTCACAAAAAGCGCAGCGCCTTAGACGTAGGCGCGCCTTAGGCGCGCCTAGGAAAGGTGATGGATTTTGAAACTTTTTTTTGAATTTAACATTCATCGCCCTCATATGTTAATAATCGATTGCCTAGAAACTACCTAGAAACTAAATAAATCAATCAATTTGAGTGTTTGGTCATTCACTTCAAGTGTCTGCACATACAGACTCCTCCCTCTATTTTACGCATGAGATAACGTAATCTCTTCATGCCATGTATATGATACATTGCTTGATATTTTTGGTTTAACTATTTAATTTTTTAGATACATTAATTATTTTAGTGTTATTTAAGCCATCATTAATTTATAAATTTTCGCCTAAACTGTTACTCCCTCCGTCCCATTTTTATTGTCCATGTTTCCCTTTTGGGATGTCCCAATTTAATTGTCCACTACTAAAAATAGATAAAGAAGTTTGATTAAGTTTACTATATTACCCTTGTTTGAAATTATAATTACAAACTTGAAAGAAGACTTTAATTAATTAGTTAAGGGTAAAACTGTCATTCTGTTAAAAAATAAGAAAGAGAAAGCAGTAATAAATGCATTTTTCTTAAACTGCGTGTTTTTTATCGGGGGACAATAATTTTGGGACGGAGGGAGTGTAATTTACTTTAATTTAATGCGACTTATATTCATGACGCCCGTGCCTTGATCTGCGCCTCGCCTCAAGGCTCCATAATCCCTTTGCGCCTTAGTGCGCCTTGAGCCTTTCAAAACACTGAGCACTATGTATGCTTTACTAGTTTGAGAGTATCCTAAGAACACACCTTCGTACGACTTTGGGTCGAACTTGGTGAGATGTACTTTAGTGTTAAGTAAAGATACTTTACAACTAAAGACTCTAAAGTACTCTAATAATGGCTTCCTATTTCTAAGGATTTCGTAGGGTGTTTTATTAATGAATTTTCTAATATAAACCCTATTAAATATGTATATTGCTGTATCTAATGCATGGCACCAAAACTATTGTGTAATGGATTGCTCGTCTAACATAGAACGACTCATCTTTCTTAACTTGCGATATGTTCTTTCAACAATCTCACTTGATTGAGAAGTGAATGGGCCCGAAAAGTTATAAGACATTCCGTGTTGTTCACAAAAGCTCCCATATTGCAATTTATCAAATTCACTACTATAATTTGTTACAATTAAAACAATAGAACAATCATGTATTTTTTTAAAGCTTTTTACACAATATTTTAAACTTTTCTAAGATATCATCCTTAGACTCTACAAACACAACCCAAGTATAGTTTGAGTGATCATCAACAATCATTAAAGTATAGAAGTTGCCTCCGTAACTTTGAATGGGAGATGGACCAAACAAATCCATGTGTAACAACTCTAAAACCTTATTAGTTGACACTTCATTCCTAGTCCTATTGTTTGCAGTACCTTGACTTCATAGACCACACGTATCACAAAAGTGTCTTTTAAAGCTCAACTTTGGTAGGCCTTACTAGCTCGTTGGAAGCTAAGTTTTGAACTAACCACATATTGGCGTGACCTAACCTCCTATGCCAAAGCGTTAAGTTATCCACCATGGATGCAAGACAAATTTGTTGTTTGGAGTTATCTCCTAATTTTCAAGTATATAGACCATTTCTCCTATGTCCTTTAGCTAGCGTTTTATTATTTTTGTAAATAATACAATCTTCTTTAGTAAATCTAACTAAGCAATCATCATCACATAATTTACCTACGCTAATCAAGTTAAAAGCTAGACCACTAACATGCTCAACATTGGTAATTGTAATGGAGTTATGAGAATCGACAATCTTGCCTTTTAGGTTGTTCCCAAATACGACATGTTCACCATCATACGCCTTGTACGAAGTAAACAATCATCTATTCCCGGTCATGTGCTTAGTGCAACCACTATCCAAAATCCAATCATCCGATAGTAGATCGTATTTAAGACATACCTACAGGCAAATATGAATTCAAGTTCGTGGTAACCATTATTTTATGGGTCCGTTGTGGTTAGCAAATATGGTGCCTAAGTTAACCATTCTTAGGTCTTGTAGTAAGGTACATAGTTTATGTAGGTCGTACCTTGAGAACTAGGACCAAGGATTATTTTGAGAATCATGAGCGTTTTGAAAGTTTGGTCCAACGCTCCAAGGTGTTTTTAGCCTTTGATTTGGGTAGGAGTTTTCTCTCCTTTAGAAGGTGCTAGGTAGATGATGAGAAGACCTTTGGTTTTTGTAAAAACTTCTTCTTTCGAAAGAACGGTTGTTTTGAAAGTAAGGTCTTCGAGCATATGAGTTTGAAGGTCTCAAATGTTGTAGAGGTCTAGGGTCAACTTGAGGTCGTGTGTATCCAAGTCCATTATGTGAGCTCGAGTGATGTCTTGTTTCCACTCTTCCAATGAGTGCTTGGGGACCTTGAATATTTACAAAATGAGTTTGAGGCACTATGGGTTTAACAAAGCTTTTTGATGAAGTTTCTTTTTTACTCTCTTTTATAAACACTATTGGTTTGTTTGGAATTACGGAGGTGAAAATCCAAGACCTTCCTTATCTTGGGATAAGTACTTTGCATCTTAAGTAAAACATATCCTGTAATGGGAAAGGATGCGTTTACGCAAAGTGACTTTTGACTTAGTTTGGCCAATAACGGAGAAATATGTAACACCCCCATAATAGGTTGCAACGAAACTGTGTCCGGGAGCATTACTTCATAATACAATAGCACAAGATATGAGAGAACGACCTCTAAATAAGTCGTTTGAAAAGTAATCTCGTTGATTTAATTAAAATTGAACTTGTTAAAACATTTGTCCCAAAGTTGCGATAAAATGAAAGGCTGAAAATAATACAACGAGATTTGATTGTTTGAATGTATGTAGAAATCCATGAATGTAATCTTGTAAAGTTTGGACTCTAATGCATATCAGTTATGTCAAGCATCCTATTCACCAGAGAAATACATGCTTAAAAGTGTCAACATAAAGTTGGTGAGTTTATAGGTTTATGTAAGTATAAATGTAGAATCAAATGAGTATATTGTCTACTACTTTGCCATAGTACCATATAAAGGTTCAGTGACTACTGCTTCACCGCGGTATCATAAAAAGTGTTTAACAATCAGTGACATTCAATAATAGTGTGGACCACAAGATTTCAAAGTGTCTGACTATGGTAATGCGCACAATATCACAACAATAATTTACGACTGCACTAAGCTCATGAAACTGACGCTACGACATGAATGTATGCAATTTAATGCCAGTGAATTCCTTGTGTAGATGTCAACCCGTAACATCCCAAATCCGACATGGTATACGTCCGTTAGTTTCGTTCGCCGAAACTAGTGAGCGCTACTCACCTGAATGGGGATGTCAATCCCAAATAGATCTATTTATAACACTCGCGCTTACACAATGTAATTAACAGTTTATGATAGTGGGCTTGGTGGGTTATCGCTACTTAGGTACGCTACGTAATTATTGTAATCAATGAAAAGTATCGTACTTATGTCCTTTTTGTAAAATGAGCAATATAATGAATCTCACTCCGAGATTTGTAAATGAGTATGAAAACAAGTATGTAAACAAGTTTGTAAATGCGCATGTATTCTCTCCCAAAATAGTTCAAAACAAGTAAAATAGGGGCTATGAGACTCACCTTATGTATGATAATGAGAAAAGAGATAATCAATGAATATAGAAGGAAGTCACGAAGTCCTAACACGACATAAATGCGCATGTGTTCTCCTCCGAGATTTATAAAGAAATTATAAAACAAATGAAAGCGGGGCTATAAACTCACCTCAAGTGAATGTATCAAATGTAGAAACAATCAACAAAGAATAACGTCATGAATAGCCGGAATGCAACCTAATTAATTATAGGTCGTATAAGTACGATGTATTTAAAATAAATACAACAATGTATATTATAAAGTTATATCACCACCTAATAGTTATTGTTTAGTTTTTCTAATGTTAGGAATAACATTGATTGCGTTTGAAAATAAATGACCAAGTATATGCCTTCAAAGTATTTTCTAATAGTTAGAAAATAAATTATAGTCGTCCCGCTTGATTTAGCATTTTTATTATTTTTGTAATGGCACTTTATAGTTCGATTGGTTTATAAAATAATATTTTATAAAGTTTAAAACATGTATAGATATTATATAAGTAACATTATATTATTTCGTAAGGTTTTTATAGCACAAATGGACCCGAAAACGCTTGCAATCCACTTTTTATATTTCTAACAGCTTGTATAGTTTTCATATAGTGCAGAAAATAAATATAGTGCATAAGCATTTTTAAAAAATCATAAGTTTCTCATTTTAACTCCGTTTTACAAGTTTTTTATATCCACGAAATCGTATCGAGATAATCTAACATATTTTTATGTTTACAGAACTTATAAGATTTTGTCCAGAAACAGTTTTTATAAAATAACTTTTATAAAAACACCTTTTTATATATTTAATATCCGTAATCTTGTAAAATATGTATCTCCTTCGTTATAGCTCTGTTTTTCAAGTTCTCTATATATTCATAATCGTCATGGAATGTACTAATTGAATATTAAGTTTATATAATTTATAAAAGTTTGAATCTTTACAGATTACATAATCTGTTCGTGTATATATAAAATTTATAAACTTGTTTTATAAATTTTGAATCATGGTTTTAATATTTACAAGTCCTCTAGATTAATTACTACAACATCATTTGTATATTTTTAAGTCCTCTAATTTATCCATTTATTTATGTCCGAATATAATGTCCTCATAGCTATTTATTTATAAACTTTATAAATAAATTTTTAACAATTAATTCATCAATTAATTAAACAAATCATCTAACACTTGTATAAAATATGTTTTTGTATTCTAACATTTTTAAACATCATTTCATCATGGTTAAGTGTATATTCGATTTATGAATATGTTTTTTTTTATTTTATAAACTATATAAAATAATTACTAGATGGTGATTAACAATATAATAAATATGAAAACATGTAAGAAATAAATATGAAAGTATAGAGATGATGATAAACCTTGTGTGAATGAAAAGAGAAGATGCACACAATCTAAACCTATGCAAACCCTTACAAATTTATTACCCAAGTTTGAATTCTTGTTAGCCCTTAATAATAATACTTGCAAAATAACTAACCAAAGCTTGGACTCCCTTTTCTTTGTGTTACTGCCGAGGACCAGGGAGGAAAAAAAAGAATGTGCGTTGTAACATTTCTTATTTTCGCTGCCAATATTTAGACCGAGCTTTATTTTTATTTTGATTTTTTAATAGAAATTGTTATTTTTGCTTTTTGGCCGATTTGGACAAACGTCTTTTTATTTATACGCGAGTCACACTTTGGGTATTTATCCGTTTTAACGTTTGAGAAATCAATAATTCCATATTTTAGCTTCGAAAGCTTATTTATTTTTTTCATTTTAATACTTTTCGACTTTTATCCGCGTTTGGCCGAAACCGCGTCAAAATAGTGTTTTTACAATTTTTAATATTTTAACTACGTGTTTTAAAAAAAGTTTTAGAAAAATAAAAATATAATTTATAAACATAACATATAAAACCAAACACACCCTTATATTTTATTTCTTCCCACAAAACATAAAACCAAACACCCTTTTAACCTTTTTGTGTACTCCTACAATAAGCCAAACCAAACACCCACCCTATTATTTTTTTTATTTACTCCTTTTTATTTAAAACACACACACAGACATAAATTTCCAAAATAAAAATTGGGCTATTCTTTTTCCTCCTCTCCCATCTGTTCGATCGGCACCAACAACATAACCACAATCACCATTGATTTTCAAGATTTTTGATTTTGAATGGTTTTGATTTAATTGAGTGCAATTGGTATATCAAGGAGTTAATTTTATATGTGTAATCGAGATTTGGAGTAACAAAAATTAAGTTTTGGGTCATTGATTTGGTGTTGTGGTGTTTGGCCTAGATCAAACCTAAAGGGGTTTGATTGTGTTGATTTTCCTTTGCATTGTATTAAGTTTGTAAGTGTTTTTACTTCTTTTTTACATTGATTCAATTATATATTGAATGCATGTGTTTGATCTTATATCAAGAATCCATGAATGATATTGCATGTTGATAATTTGAGGTGTTATTAGACAGAGATAGGTTAGAATAGGCATGTGTTGAAGTTTTGGTAAAGTGAAATTGGTGTTTGGTAGAGTTTCGGGTTAGACGAATTAATGCAGAAAATCGGACAGCCATATTCGGGTATCATAAATTATTTTAATCTGATTTTGGGCTTTGGATTATGGAAGGGTTCGTTCTTGCGGTCGTTTTGATATAAAATTCGGCTTCTAACTCTTAAAAACGAGCCCCAGCGTTGGGGGGGGGGGGGGGGGGTGGGGGGGGGGGGGGGGGGGGGGAATTATAAAGTATGGGAAAACTTATAAGAGCTTCAATCAGCACATGAGGAAAAGTTAATTTTCTGCAGTTTTTTGTAAGGGCATTTTCGTTATTTTCTGTCGAGTTTTAGGTCTCGGGTAAAACTAAAAAGTTGTTTAAAATGCCGTTTTACCTTTTCACGATTATATCTAAGTCCAAAAACACATGTTAACGGGTTAAAAAGCTTAGGATTAAACACTACATTATTTTAAGAAAAATTGATTTTCTGCAGAAACTTGCAGGGGTATTTTGGACATTTTCTGTTGGGTTTCGGGTCTCGGTTAAAACTAAAAAGTTTTCCGAAACGTCGTTTTACATCAAATTGCTTTAGAGTCCGAGTCGTGAAAATGTGATTTAGTAGGTCGTTTTTGACGGGTCAGATTTAAGAAAAAATATATAATAAAACTCAAACTTGGCGAAATTCTTTTAATGGTCAATTAGCATAATAGAGAATGATTAGGCGTACAATATATTAACTAAAACTGAATTTGCAACTAATAAGTTAGTCTTCCACTTTTGTTCATGTCTAAAATCTTAATCTTCATTAAAATTACATATTAGTCGGAATGGGTTAAAATAGAGTTAAACATAAGGCGAATCATTTTAGTGGGTATAAATAAGTAAGTGTAGCACACTCATGGATTCTACGATATAAGAACTCTCTCTCTCTCTTTCTCTCTCTCTCTCTCTATATATATATATATATATATATATATATATAGAGTTAGGATCAAATGAGAAGTTTTCTTAAAATAAGAAGGATAAGAAGTAACTATAACCGCATATCCGAGATGCACCGACTTAAATTAGATGCATCTCTATAATCTTAGATGCATTATAATGTGTTTTCTAGCTTTTATTTAGATGCATAGATGCATTTCATGATTTCTCTTCTTTTTTGTTCCTCTGCATGCCTCGAAATAATGAAATTCAATTTGCACCATCTACACATCAAATTAACTTTCGAAACTCTAAATGGTGCATCTAAATGAATAAAAATGCATCTAATGCAAGTCGTTGCATCTCAAATGTGTGGTTTAAGTCACTTCTCACCACTTCTTATTTTAATTTACTTCTCACTGGATCCTTACTATATATATATATATATATATATATATATATATATATATATATATATATATATATAACTAAAATTAACTTAAAAAGGAAAGAAGAAATGAAAATTAGCCAAATAGATAAAATAATTGATGCAGTTTTTTTCTTTTTGTAAGTAAAATAATGACTATCTCAAAATCAATTCAACTACTACTAATTATGAGTAGTGCATAAAGAACACTAAAAGTGACAGTACAACTAAAATAAAATGACAAGCGGTTGTAATATTGAAAATAACTCAAATCAAAGTAAGAATCTAATGTTTGGATTACGTGCAATTAAAATGAAAGGAAAAGTTATGATATGTAAAGTGTAAACAATACATTAAAAATGTGTTGATAGCTAAAACAGATAGTGCTTAAATTAAATGGTCATAAGAAATTGTGTATGAAGATTAAATGAAGTCACCGACCTTAATGATGGGGTGCGGCTGTTGTCGTATGGAAGAAAATAAGAAGGGGCGGATGGTAATTACTAGGGTTACAAATGAGAAGTATTAGGGATCAAGTCATTCTTATATCTCTTGATATTTAGTGTAGGCCCAAATGATACAAAAGGAATTTGGATGACAATTGAAGATCATGGGCTTAACATACGTTTTGGAATAATGGGATTTCACAATCTTGACATATATGGAAGCTTTCATTCGGTTACCAAATTTTTTAGTTAAAATTTTGGTTAATGATAATTATTAAGGCTACATTTTCTTAAAGCATTAGTTATTGGTTATATTGATATTTGAGGCTAAAAATAATGATAATGATACTAATAATGATAATATATAAAGTAAAAGATAATAATATGCTATGAGTATACTAACCTAGTTTAGAGTTGGTGTGCGTTCAAAGGCATTATTTAGTGTTCGCGGGGTAACTTCCCCGGTTTTATGTCAAATTTAAACGTAACTTATAAAAGTCAAACTAATGCATGAAAAAGTCAAAGATGATGGCATGGAAATTTACGAGGTGTGATATACTTTCCCCGTTAAAAGAGCTTCGTCCCGAAGCTCATGGTGTAGTATTCGACGATGGTTTAGGGCCGGCGAAACGATGTGGATATCTCCTTCGGATTTGATCTTCACGTTCCCAAGTAAATTTAGGACCTCTTCATGAATTCCAACGTACTTTCACAATTGGGGGTATGGCTTTGTTTCAAACGTTTGACCTCACGGTCCATAATTTCAACTGGTTCTTCTATGAAATGAAGCTTGTTGTTGGTTTGAATTTCATCTAACGGGATAACAAGTGTTTCGTCAGATAAACACTTCTTCAGGTTCGACACATGAAAGATACTATGAACTCGACTTAGTTGCTTTAAAAGTTCGAGTCGGTAAGCGACTGCTCCAACTTTGGCAAGAATTTTGAAGGGTCCGATATAACGCGGGTTTAGCTTTCTTTGTTTGCCGAAACGTATCCTCATATATGCGTAACTCTATCGGCGATTACGAGCAGCTTGTATTTTGTTGCGTATCCAAAAGATCTTCTTAGTCGTTTCACATGTAAGTTTCTGAGCCAATGAGTTGACTACCCCAATCTTGGTCCAACAGGTGGGTGATTGACAATCTTGGCCGTAAAGTGTTCTAAACAGTGCGACCTTGTTGCCTGTACGGTAACTGCTGTTGTAAGAAAAACCTACTAAATGTAGATTAGTATTCCAATTGCTTCTACGGTCAAGCTTGTAGTGTATCCTCCATAGTCGGTATAGTTTGCTCGCTCTCGTGGTCGATAGACACAGTGCACCTCGTACCGTATAAGTGGTGTCTCCAAATCTTTAGCGTAGGTTAAGTGTCAAAACGTGTTCGAGAGGTTCAATAAATAAAAAAATCAAATAGGACAACGGATGAATACCAAATAAAATAAAAGGCAAATATAAAATGTCTGCAATGTGCATGTAGGTATGGATTAAATGTCATGAGAATCCTTAAAGAAGGATAGAATATCTGTACTGATAGGAAGACATACAAAAACTTAGGATTAAAGAGTTGTACTAATGATCAAAGAAGTATGTATCGAGTAACATTAAGCATGAAGATCGAAGAATGAACTAATAATTGCGAACGAAGGAACCCAAAGAAGGAGTACTAATCTCCAAAAGGAGTAGTTGTCAATGTAAAAAGGCTATATTAAGTATAACGATGTATGATCAAAGAATGCTAAAATGAGAGATTAAATATATTCATGAGAGAGAAGAAAATGATCATCGATCAATGTAAACAAAAAAATTACCGAACCAAATTTCACGAAAAGAAAAATCTAACTCAATATGAACAAAATTCCGCAATGATAAATAATAGCAATCACATTTGTAAGCTTTATAAATGATTTTTAAGTAGGAAAAATAACAAAACAATAGATCATAAAGTATCAAGAATATCCGTGCGAATGTAGTATCAGTTAAAGGAAATGAACGTAAAGAATTATTCAATCAACAAAAAGAATGTAGAGATTCATTTGTGCTAACAGATTACGAACCAGAAGACTATAGAGAGCCATCTGTAAAATTAATCGATGCAAACGAGAGACCAAATACGAATAGTTGAAAGAGACACATACTAAAGAAACAATATGTCAAAGATGCTATACGAAATAGGTAAAATAATTGTACAATCAATTGATTATTAAGGAGAATTAATACCAAATGGCTAAAACAAGCATATATTAAGAAAATGGTATATCGAGGATGTTAAAATGAGATATGTGAAATTAATTGTACAAACAATTACTTATTAAAGGGAATAGAAATATCCGTACCATGAAACGAATAATACATCGAGAGTTTCAAAGAAACGTTTTAAATAAAAAGGTTATCATTAGCTATGATGTTCGAGATTCTCTCTTTGGAGTAGGGGCGGCGCTGGTTGTGTCGTACCCAATGATGTTCTAGTCGGAAGACGTGACCTTCATTAGCATGGTCAGTCTCAAGGGTCTTTATGCGTGATTCGTTCTCGGCATCTCGGATCTCGTTCCGCTCAAGGCGAAAGAGTACGTCAACAATACGTTGGGCTATGAGTCGTTGATATCTGCCGATCTTAGAAGTTGTCTTCTTGCCGATATAATTCTCCAAAATCACAATAAGTAAAGAGAAAAGAATGAGGCATTAATGAGTCGTGTTCCAAAAGTAGGTGTTCCAAGGCGGCACGTATGAGGTGACAAGTTAATAGTCGTATTCTAATTAGCCGTCATGTTCCTATGTGGTGAGTTACGTGACGACGTATGTGTTTCAGAAGTTCAAGGCGAGTGTTCAAACTCGAAGTCGAATAGTACAATAACCAATAGGATCGACAAACTGTGACGAGTTTTGATATTATGCAAAACGGTATTATGTAAAGTCGTGAAAAAGTTTCAAAGGCCATCGTATAACTCATGATGTTTTAGATTTAAACGAGACCATTGTTTCACTCACAATATCTTAAAATAAACGAGACCATTGTTTCACTCATAATGTCTTAAAATAAACGAGACCATTGTTTCTCTCACAATGTCTTAGAAAAGTTCTATCATTTATATAAATAGCTTTTATATAAAACCAACGTGAAATCTACGCAAGGCAAAATAAACGTAAGGTAAACGTAAATGCACATATAGGCAAAGATCAAATCATGTAAGGATCACATACTGGTTATATACGAGACCTAATATACTACCTGGTTCTCTATAACATTGGTTCTGGATACCAATCTGTAACACCCCCAAAATAGGTCGCAGCGGAAATTTGTCCGGGAGCATTACTTCATAATACAATAGCATAAGATATAAGAGAACGACCTCTAAATGAGTCGTTTGAAAAGTAATCTCGTTGATTTACTTGAAATTAAACTTGTTAAAACATTTGTCCCAAAGTTGCATCAAAATGAAAGGCTAAAAATAATACATCGAGATTTGATTGTTTGAATGTATGTAGAAATCCATGAATGTAATCTTGTAAAATTTGGACTCCAATGCATATTAGTTATGTCAAGCATCCTATTCACCTGAGAAATACATGCTTAAAAGTGTCAACATAAAGTTGGTGAGTTCATAGGTTTATGTAAGTATAAATGTAGGACCTCAAGGATTTATAAAGTCTGTATGACCATTTTAACCTAAACAATAGTCACAAAAATATAAGTATAAATGTTGGAATCAAAATTTTATAAAGTGTGTGTGACCATTGTAACATATACAATAGTCACGAAAATATAATTTTGACTGCACTGACAGAAATCTAGAATATGTGCCCATTCAAGGTGCCCTACCTGGAAAACCCGAGCACTGACTTAATAGACATGTGCTCATACCAAGTGCCCTTCCCGAAACACCCGAGCAGTGACTTAATGGACATGTGCTCATACCAGATGCCCTACCTGTAACACCCGAGCAGTGACTTAATGGACATGTGCTCATACCAGATGCCCTACCTGGAACACCCAAGCAGTGACAAGTTTGTAAATAAGCATGTAAACAAGTTGTAAACGAACATGTAAACGAGTTTGAAATCAATCATGTAATGAGTTTGTAAGTAAGTTATGGAAACAAGTATGTAACGATTTTGTAAGTGCGCATGTATCCTCTCCCAAAAGAGTTATAAAGAAATAAAATAAGGGCCATGAAACTCACCTCAAATGAAGGTATCGAATGTAGCAATAATCAACGAAGAATGACGTCACAAATAGCCGAAATGCAACCTAATTAATTATAGGTCGTATAAGTGTAATGTATGTAAAATAAATACAACAATGTAAATTATCAAGTTATATCACCACCTAATAGTTTTTGTTTAATTTATAAAAGTTAAAATAATGTTTAAGTTACATTTGTTATTTAATGTCCAAGTGTATGTATCTGTAAAAATATTATCTTTGTACGAAAATTGATTATTGTTAATAATGCTTGATTTAATATTTTTATTATTTATATAATGACATTATATAAATAGTTTAATTATTTTATAAAATAATATTTATAAAGTTAAAAACATGTATCAATATTATATAAGTACTACTACATTGTTTCTTAAGGTTTTTATAGCCCAAACGGACCCGAAAACACTCGCAAACCTTATTTTAAGGTTTAACAGCTTTATATATTTTTATAAAAAGTGCAAAAAATTTTATATAAAAGTTATCTAGCTTTTATAATTTCTAGTTAAATATCTATACACTTCTAGGTTCCGAAAGCTTGATATTTATAGTAAACGTCATTCCGAACAAGTTTGTAGTTTTATACTTTTGCCGAATCGAAAGCCCTCAAAAACGCAGATTTTAAAACCCGCTGTTTTCCATAGTTTTTCACAGCTTTATAAAAGCTGCGAGAATTAGTATATTTCTCGAAATCTTTAAAAATTCATAACTTTTTCGATTTAATTCCGTTTTGCGTGTTCTTTATATCCATGGTTTCGTATCGAGATGATCTATCAATATATTATGTCTACAATTTATATACAATATGTACAATAGCAGTTTATATAAACTGTTATATATAAAAATACTTTTTATATATTTAATTATTGAAATCTCGTAAAATTCATATCTC
>BQNB010033351.1:0-52410 GCA_026074375.1 Tanacetum coccineum
TGAAAACCAAAAATTAGTTTGAAACCTTTTCAAAAACCGTATATAAGTAAATGAACTTTGTGGGTAGGTTCTCTAGAAACCCTCACGAGACTTCACTCGTCCACTTGGGCCACCAAGTGGTTTGAAAGGCTTGTTGCATATGCTAAATGCAATCGTGATTCCTACAAAAGTGAGTTAGACCTTAGTGTATATTTATCTATAAATGTTTAATGCTTATGGTTGTCTAGTGATTTCACAGGAATCGAGGTTGTTCTATAGACGCTTTGCAAGAATTCATCTCTTGCAGTCATCATTCAAAGAGGAGAGCAACGCTCATGGGAGTCTTTTGTTTTAATTTTACTCTTATTTTATTTCCTTAAATGTATAATAGGGACATTATACAAACCAAATGGGGGGATGGGGGTAGAATTACCACTTGACCTATATTTGCCTTCGATTTTATAGTTTTCTTTGAAAATGGTGCCAATTTTAAAATTTTGACATGTTTTTCTTACTAAACTAGAATTAATATTTGTCGAGCACACTATTATCCCATAATTAAATTGGTGAGGTTAAGCCTAATATTTCGTTTCCATTTATTGCACAAAAATCCACCAAATATATAAGAGTGCCGGTAGTATTGTAGACTTTATAACTTGGCCTGTACATCTTGTCAAGACCTAATTGGTTAGTTGGAATAGATGGTTCAAGAAGGCAACATCTTAGGAAATCACCAAAAAAGCCTATATATGTGTGTTTATCGACTTGCCACACTGACATGTCGACCTCCCCATGTAAAACCTTTGTTCCACTCAATATTAGTGCAAAATACCCCTAGATCACCTTGTTAAATCAATCTCTATTTAAACCATATATGTTTCGTTACACCATTTCGCCTTAGCCTACCCTGTAGTCTTTATTTTCTTTGTGTTGGAGTCTCTGGCTACTTAATTCCATGGTTCGAGGGAATGGGTATGAAAATATTCATGGAAGACCTATCATTAATGATCCATAAAGACCCCCTTGTATCATCACTTTCGATATTGTTTATCTCAAGTGGGGGGATGTGCGTATTATATCAAATACTGCAGGGGCAATAATAAAAAGATATAAACTCTTGTAGCATTTACATGTTTAAAAAGGAAAGATGGTGCAACTATAAGCCATCTATGTGCTAAAAAATGTAAATATGGTGCAACTATAAGCCATCTTAATGATTATGAAGAATGGAGCTAGTAGCACATTACTGAAGATCAGATTTTTAGACTTAGACTCTTGGACTTATGGATAGAAAGTAGCTAGTTATGACAACCTTAGATTACTTTAAACTATGTGTTTCATGTTTTTATTTAACAACAATTAATGTGTATCTTGTGTCTTATCCTACCCTATATTGTTCTACATCCCAACCATTGGTTTTGCTCGAATGAGGGATTTGATTGCAATCATGTATGTTTATTCCATCGTTATGGATGTATATATGTGATTTTGTCGCCCTTATTGGTGTTACGCTTTTGGAAAAGGATTGCAGGATGATTCACACATAAACCTGTTTGTCACCCATGTTGCCTTTAAGACTGTTTAGACCCTAATTCTAGTTAGTGGAGACTTGTGTACTTTCCAAGCTTATGATATGATACATGCTATGACTGTGCAATTGAGTGATCACCCAGAAATGAAACACTTAGATTAGTAATGAGAGTTGAGTGTTTTTTATCCCCTTTTTCGTGAGGTGTTCGGCTCTAGTATTTTTAGCATAAGTAACTTATAAATTAATTTCTCTGAGTTAAATTGGGGAAATCTTTTTATAAATTATTCTAAACGGTTATACTTGAGGGCAAGTAGAAGTCAAGTGGAGGATATTTGATAACATCAAATAGTTAATACATTTTAATATCAAATTCCTTATAAAAATGATTATAAATATGTTGTAAATGTCTGAAAATGTTACTTAATTTCTTATATTTAGTTTTCAGGGACAAAGTGAGTAGTTTAGCAAAAGACGATGGATTTGGACATGAAATGCACTAAAGTAAAATTTCAAGGCAGTTTACGGCGTAACACCCCTGAGGGATTACGCGGTAACATATACTAATGAAGAAATGTGTCATCACACCTTTTACGGCGTAAAGCATCTCCTACTTTATGCCGCAACATTCAAATTTACAAGGGATGACTTATCCGAGTCAGCGTTATGGCGTAACATAGGCGACAAGGTTACGCCGTAACATCATTTTAGCTTAGAAGATTAGAAGCTTACGTAGCAGGGTTACGACATAACGTCTAACAAAGGTTATGCCATAACAGTTTCGATTTGTATAAATAGAGCCCCCATCCAGCTCATTGAGCATCACTCACTTCCACAACTCACAACACAGTTCCGAAGGGGTGAACAAAACCCCCAAAGTCCAAAGCATTTCACCAGAAGGTCCATGGGAGAAGTCACTTTACATATTCTTATATTTATTCGTTCATAACATTCGCTGTAAGAATAATGATGATTCAATCCATGTCTATGTTCATTAATTCTTGCATTTCTGTTGCCATGAGTGGCTAAGCACTCTAAGTGCTGGCTTAACCATGTATTTACTATTGTTATGATTAATATTTCTTGTTTAATTATGGTTCTGTTAGATATCCTCATAGCCTTTCATTAATCCTTGTGTTTTGGTAGTATTAAGGGTGGCTTAGATCTTGTTAATCTTGATATTAGACTTACCATGTTGAACCTGGGATTAGCGGGGTACTAGGGTAGCTTTACACCTATCCCTAGTGTAGGAATTGACCTAATTACCGCCTTTTCCATAATAAATACTTAAAAAATGTAGAAACTATTTCAGAGGGGTTAATAATCGGTTTAGATTATAGATTGGTCTTAAGGATAGTTGGGGTTTAACCACTACAAATTTGGATGCCCTGCTGGTGTGATCGTATGGGAATGTAGGATCGTAGAGTAAGTATAGGACATACCTCATATGCCAATTCGGGTTTGTCGATATTAGAACCACTAATGGAACTAATAATTGAACATTGCACAAGAAAATATAATCATAGCATTAGTAACAAAATGGTTAGGCTAGCACGCTTTTCTCTCTGAATACTTCTATTAATTTTCTATATTGTATTTACTTTTCTGTAGTTATTAAAATAAACTTAAAACCATTTTCAAATGTGATATAATCAAACTAAAACTAGTAACCCTTAGCTCTTAGGACGATCTCGGATTTACCAAACTACTACACTATAAACGACCGGGTTCTCTGCCCGTTAGTGCGTCTATCGGTAGATGAGTTTTATAAATTTAAAACTTGTCATATATTTAATTAAAACAATTTTACGCATCAACCATCAAAATTTGACTATACCGAAATTTGATCGTTTGACTTTTTAACATCGAATTTTGATTTCTTCATCAAAAAAATGATTTTTCCCATGTCAGAATTAATCCTAGGTGTCAAAAATGATTTTTCAAGCATGTTAACCCACACAACAATCATTAATAACCTAGTACAAACATCCTTGTATAATCCTAATCAATTTCGATCGTATCAAAATTTTCAAGACTTATCGAAATTGGATAAACATATAAAAAAAGATCAAATGTGATCATTAGATGATTTCCACATCAATTAACTCACACATACACTATAATTGTCATCTACGAACACATATCAATCATCAATTTCAATAAACCCTAATTTTCAATAACCCTAATTTTATAAAAATTAAATTTCGATGTCAAGAACCTAAGCTTCACCGTATTGTTTATTTTTTGATATTTGCGTTGTCATTGATTGAGTTTGGTGCTTTCGATTTATAGTCTTTTTATTTTTGTCATGCAACCCTTGTAGCCAAATTACCTTACAAGATGTTGTTGTGTTGGTGTGTTGGGGTTGGGGGACGGGGATGAATGGGGGGGGGGGTTGTTTGGGTGTGGGGTTTGGGTAGTAATAGATTTATTGTGTCGGGGTTTGGAGTAAGAAGGCTATAGGTATGGTTTTATTGTTGGTGTTTTTGTCTGTGGAAGGGAGGAAATAGTGTTTAAGAAGGGGTTGAAGCATTTATCATTGTATTGTTATAAGAGACGTTTGGGTGTTTGTTTTTGCGTAAAGAGTGCGTCTGTGGGTGTGGGTAGATGTGGTAGGGGTGGTGAGGTGACGGAGGTTGGGATGGAGGATGTGGGTGGGTGTGGTGTGGGGGGTGGGTAGTGTGATGGGTGTGGGTAGTGTGAGCTGGTGATGAGTAGTGGTGGTGTGGGTAGTGTTGTGGGGTTGGGGCGGTGCTGGTTGGGGGGGGATGTGGACGAGTTGTGGGGAGGGGTGTGTTGGGTGTGCGGTTTATAGGTTGGAGTATAGACTGTGTTGAGGTTTTTTTTATTTTTTTGGCTTTTACAAAACAATCTTTGGTTTGTGTATTTTTGTTGTTTTGATTTTCTCTTATTTGACGAGTGGTGATGTTTTTGTGGGAGTGATGGTTGATTTATTGGTGGTGTTATAAATTGTTTTAGTGGTTTTGGGTTGTGGGGGGGGAAGGGTTCCTTTGATTCCCTCACAAATTTTTGGTGTTTTGTTGGAGACCTTTGTCAACGCCACCAAAAAACACAATATAAAAAAAAAAAATATTTTATTCTTATCGATATAACTTAATTACTCAATTGCCCACTACACCTTATCAACTATCTTCAATAATCGTTATGTCTTCTCACTGTGGTTTATGGATGTACGTTTTTTTGGGGGTTGGGGTGGTCTTTCATTTTTTTATGTGGGGTTGTTTGATATCGGGCTCCATCTTCTTCATAAGATATATCCACGCCACGTAGACAATGTCCAGGTGTTAGCGAAAGAAGCGAGATTATTTTGCTTTTACTTGTGGTCATCACATCCAATTATCAGACAACTCTTGTGTAGCATTGGTATGAGTTTTTTTCGGCACAACCGCGATGAACGTCACAACAACTCAAAACAGCGAACCATTTATTCGCCTGGTCCGGAGGAGAAATGTAATATGATCAGCTTGAACAGATCTCGAGTTTTCGTTATGTGTCTTCTTTCAAATAATTGGTTGTTTTTCGATGTTAAGTGGTTCGGACTCTAGCATAAAGGAAGTATGAAAAATCTTGTCATTAGAAACAAACATAACACAAATCAAGCAAATGATGTAGGCTTTAAAATGATCGCAATACATTCTCGCCAAACAAGTCATACAATGCTTCTACCTTGAAGTATGCAGACGAACACACGGCGGTGGTAATCATCAAGCATGTGAGTCATAAAAGTTTTTGGACACGGGGGATTGGTGTCAATTATGAGTAGAGGCGACCACTGTTGTTATACATGTCAACCAACTCATCTGATCTCGCTATACTAAAGTTTGAAAGACTTTGGGAAATTGTGGCCGTGCATAATAGATGGTCAATCAGATCGATGTTGACGCACCACCAGATATCATTGATGTTGATGAAGACGATGATATTATTGTGAGGAAGACCCATTCCTCATGATTTAGGCAAGGATGCTGATGATGAAGACCTCGTAACCTTGATAGATTGATGATGGCGTTCATGTTGTTGTTTTTTTCTGAGTGGAAGAAGAAGATTGATCTTTAGTTGTAACTTGTAAAATGAACAGTATATATTTGAAATGAATGAGATGAAATATCGGTGGTTGTTTAATGTGTATATTTATTTCGCGATGTGTATGTTTTTGGGATGTGTATGTATTGGATGTGTGCATGTTTTATTATTTTGGTCTGTGAATTTCTTATGTTATCCTAAGCTACGCGTATAGATGTTAGCGGATGTTGGCGACGGGGTCATGGCGGGGATGATCGTCCTCTTCACACCGCACTAAGACCACCGGTTGTGGGGGTTGCTTGGGCAACCGAGGTAAGAATTTCTGGATTTTATAATACAAGCGATAACTGAAATACATTAAAATTTACTTGCCTTGAATTTTTATGACTTTATTCACACAATTGTGAATTTGCAGGTAAGGCGCACCCGAAAACTCATTTGGTGTGGCAGGGACTCTGTGGGGGGCAGGCAGTCAGCATACCCGCATTAGAGACCCGGAACCTCGGGTTAAAGGCTTACGGATAAAAGGTTGGCCCGTCCGTCGTTTGTCGGCTTTAGTTTGGCGACGTGAGAGGACCTGAAGACTTCGCGGAGTTGCGGCTCATTTGGGCCAACTACCTTGGGATGAGTTGTTCGGGAGTTACCGTGCACAACCCTTCCTGCGTCAAGTGCCGGGGGAGGGAAAAAAGAGCGGGGGTCTTTGGCTCGACTTGGGGTAAGTTATTTCATTATCTTTTATGTTTATTTCATATCGTGTTCATTTATTTATTTGGTGTTTTTTTATCTAAATTGTTTATTCTATTATATCATATAAATAAATAAACAAATTTAGATAAATATATAAATTATATCTCTAACTCTGTCTTTGTGGTATATGATTGCAAACCCAGTTTGAAATGAGTCCCGCCACATGGGAATCGATCGGCCTGGCCATTATCTATGCGGTGCATCCAACGGCATTTACAAGAGAAAGATACCATGGCGAAGAGAGGTTGCGTTTTTCTTAGATGACCATTGGATTCTCTGACTCGGACGGGGCTTACGATAGGACGGGCATCAGACTATCACGTCAGTCCCTGTCGCGCTCTATTACCGAAGAGTCAATGGATGTGCAGATCTGCGTTCTAGAATGTCCTAAGAACGTGCCCGGTGTCTGCCCAAAATAAACAAGGATAGAGGGCAAAAAGGAAGGGGTCGTATGCCGACAGAGGATTTACGGTTTATTGCTGCCCCTCGGATATGCAAGTTAATAACATTATTTAATTATTTTACATATATATAATTAACGCTTTGGTGTGTTGCTGATTTGTCATTTTTATTTGTTTCATTTCTGATTTACGTGTGTATGTGCAGACGAGAGCTCAGCTACTAGAGAGTACCCAGTCGTGATCCATACATTCTTCTTGACATACTGTTGAGAGTATGCTTGAACCTGAGGACAAAGCTCTATATGTAAGTTTTGTTTCAAAACACACACTTTAATGGTTTATCGAGAAATAATTTGTAACCCGAGCGTAATATAATAAATGATCTTGTGTTTTTATGATATTAATAGGATGAGATGGCATGAGGCTAAGGTGTCTAGCTCCAACACCGAGACGGGTGTGCCCTCTACAGTGAGGATGAGATATATGGCCTTCGTTCGTGGGGGCAAGTAGTGGGGGCACATCCGATGTTGGTAGGGTAGAGAGAGCTCAGGATCAGTGGCCCACAGATCAGTTCACACCCGACGAAGGAACCCGCTACTCTCTTCTCCTGATGTCGTAAGACCACAACCGCGGCGAGAAGTGAAATACTGTCAGGTTGAAAACCCTCACTTTCATGAACGTTATTAACTGCCTCGTGTTGGACGACAAGTCTTTCCCAGGGATTGGCTTAGGCGGCTTGAGTCACAGCCTGTGATAGGTTAGGTGGCGAGCGGATTGATTCAGTTTTTCCAAGGGTAGTAGGCCGGGCGCGAGGCTGTGAGCAGGGAGATGAAGGAGGACGAGCGGCGAGGAGTATAGGAGGATGAGGAGCGATTTGTTATGAGATGTTGTGTAAGTATTATTATGTGTCTAGTTTTGTGTAGTCTTAAGTGTTATGGCTATCTTTGATGTGAATTATTTGTTTCCCGTACTTTTAGAAGATTGTTAATTTGGTGAATGTTGATTGACATAGTATCTTAGGACGGATAATGCAAGTTGTGTGACTCGTCACCCGTTTGTTAGTATATTGTGTGTATTGGATTTTGGACGTTTTTAGCTTTAGTTTATTCAAATGCGTTTGATCGTAATGTGTTTTGGGATACAAGTTGTAATGTATTTGTGGGTAGAAATATGATTGGTTTTTCCAAGTGTGAAGGAGTTTGTAGATTTTGTTTCCCGAAAAAATGTGAAATTAGCCTGATGTGAAGGCAGTCACAAGTTGTAATGTATTTGGGTAGATTATATATTGGTTTACACAGGTTTGAGTATTGGTAGATTTTTTCCCGAAAAAATCTGGAAATAGCCTGCTGTGCAGGCAGTCCTAAAAAAAATTGCAGACTTATCACGGGCGAAGTTAAAACAAAAAATTTATTGCAGCCACATCCCAGGTGACATGTCGCCCGGGAAAATGATACCAAAAAATAGTGTATTGGTATCCCGGGCAACATGTCGCCCGGGAAACATGTCACAAGCCGACAAAATCAAATTTATATTTGAAAATTAAAATTATTTAAAACACTTTCCCGGGCGACATGTCGCCCAAGATTATTGCTTAATAATTAATTAATCTAACATCAATTTTAATTAGTGATTTTATAAAACAATCATCCCGGGCGACATGTCGCCCGGGAAAACCCTCAACGGTGGCACTTAATAGTTTGCGTGAAACCACGTGGGCCCGGCGTTGTCGCTCGGGAACGTATCCCCTTCGAGCTTTTTCGTTCGACTTATCCCGGGCGACATGTCGCCTAGGAAACGCATCCCCAGCGACAAGTCGCCCGGGATACCCCGGTTTTGTCGCTGGGGAAAATGGCAACTGTTGTAATGACTAGTGAATATTTACGACCATAAATCCGTTACTAATTAAGTTTATGTATCTTTTATATAATAAAAGAATTACTTCATTTCGGAGTACTCTATCAAATTAAATCTTATGAGAAAAAAATTGGACCAATCAGAATGATTCATTGATAGGTTCGGAATAATTGTATTTTTTTTCTTTTGGTTTAATACATACTAAAATTCTAACATTTAAATTTCTCAAAAAGTTTTTATTTATTGACATGTGTGTATGCCTATAAATCATATACAACAATCTGAACTACTTTTATATCTTAAAAAAGTGTTCAAGACGAAAAAATGGGCAAAACTATTTTTACATTTGTATATGTAGTGAAGATATACAATAGGTAAACATTTGTTTGACCAAAACATATTGTATGCACAAAACATAATACTTATTTGAGTTTTTTAGTTTTCTATATTCTATAAATAAACACTTTTGATAACTTAAGTTGATGCTTTAAATTCGATTGTGAAGCTAAAATTTTACATGTTTTAACACAAACTATGACTATGAATCCTAAGTATAGCTAACACACTCATGCAACTATAATTATAAAGCATATATACCCAACAGTAAGAATACCAGCCTTTCAAGTAGAGGTCAATGGTTTGAATATAATATAGAACAGATTTGATGAATTTATTCTCTTTATATCATTTCGATAATACTCTATAACATAACTTATAAAATAGAAAACAATAAAAATTATACACATATTAAAAAAAAGTTTCTTGTTAGTAGTGTATTCTAATTAAAGTTATATTAGTATTTCTATTAGACTAGGGTTGGTATATGACAAGTAGTAGGTTATAAATATCGTGGTATACGTCAGTCGTCATTCAATCAATTAAAATATCTCGTCTTAGATGGTATCGGAGCTTTAAGTATAACCCATTACAAATAGTTGTCCTCCAGTCATTGGCTACTCGACGATAATATGGAAGGATCCTGATTTATTTAATTTCTTCCGCGTTATATTTTTTTATTAGTATTTTATATAATTCAATTAGCCATGATGAAAAAGAAGAAAAAAAGGTTAGTTTTGATTGAAATTTCATTGTTTTTGGATTTGGTATTGATGGTTTAGCTCTTCTTGCAAAAAAGAACCCATCTTTCTTCTTTAAGAGCATCTATCATTTTTTTTAGGTTCAGTCTCTCAAATAAAAATAATTAGCATACATACATTCATGGGTTAATGCAGCTTCAGAGTCTCTGACTCTTCTTCTTGTGGTTACACCAGCAGTTAGTTCACCAAGAATGTTAACCAAAAAATGTATTGTTCCTTAGACCATTTGTCTTGAGGAGTTAGGGTTGTGAGAGTGTTTTTAGGTCGTGGAGGTGGTGGTATTAAATTAGTGACATCTTCGAATTAATGATGACTTTAGTTGAAAGATTGTCGTGATTAGAAACTTCATCATTGTGATGAGATTCAGCTCGTTCAGATTCATCTTGTTAATAGGAGATTAGATGATCATCGGCTACTAGTGAGTCAGGTATTGGATGATCATTAACCACTGGTGAGTCAGGTGACTTAGAAGAATGACTGATGATTTTAGTTGTAGGTATGATGGGATCAGGGATAGTGGTGATGTTGTTTGTTGAAAGAGGATCAAAGGCTGGTACATATGGAATTAAGTTATAAATCCTTTGATATTCGTTGATGAGGTTTCTTGGGACAATGAAAAGGAATACTGTGAAGGTTTAAAGTGAGTCAAGGGTGGCAATACGCTGATGAACTTCATTACTTTTTGAGATAAACAGTCTGAGCAAAGCTCTTATCTCTTAATCTGTTTTAGGGGGGACAATTCGATAAAGCAAAATGGTGGGATAAAAGAGTATTTCAAATTAAAGTACCTCATAGTACGAGTTGGTGAAACGAGTAAAAAGTTGGTAGCACTATTAACAAAATTAAGTGTTAGCCTTAGTTTTAAATAAGTCAAACAAGAATGTTATCGGTCATCTTAGTCATTATTAGTCTTAGTTTGTAATAGGCTAGTCGAGTTTAACGGGCTTGGATTTTAATCTAATATTGTCTGTGTTTTACGCTTTAAGTCCACTCTAAGCTAAGCCCGGCCTAAGAGAAGAGTCCATACGCCTAGTTATGTGGCTTAGACTATAAATACCACCCTCCTAGCTCTCTAGGAGTGTGTTGGTTGTCATTTGTTTTAGTGATAATCATACCACTCTTTTCCTTACTATAATATTCTTCTTATTTCCATCTCTTTTCTTCCTAGCTTATTTGGTTTATTACATTGATTATTGGTTCGTGTGCTATGATATGGGTTAAACTTTGGGATAACATGTGGTATCAGTCGCTAAGGAGTTTTTGGTGATTCATGTTTATGGATTTTTAGCTTATATGCAGCTTATTAAGGGCTTATTTGGGTGTTTTGAGTTTTGGCTTATTCACCTAGGCTTGTCATAAAAGCTTGTTCTTTTTAGAGTCAAAACCTTTTTAGCTTATTTTAGTTTCATTTTTGTAGATTATTTAAGTAGTAAAACGGCTTTTTTAAGTTTTTTGGTTATTAGCTTATTTCGCTTTTCTTTTTGCTTTTAACACACTCGAAAATCACAAAAAGAGCTACCTTTATATTTAGGAACTTTGTAGCTCATTAAACTAGTAGTTTATTGCTTATTTAAAGGTACAAACTGCTTATTTCATTAGCTTTTTCTGGGTTTATTGGATCTTCGAACCTGCGGTTTACGTGAAAAAGGAAGCAGAAAAAGTTGAATCCCGTGGTTTATCGTAAAGTGCGAAATATCGTAAAGTGACGTCGGAATATCGTAAAGTGACGTCGGAATATCGTCAAGTGGCCGCGGTTTATTCAGGTTTGTCACGCGGAATACAAGAAATTTGACCCATGGTTTACAGGTTTATTTAGGTTTGTCACGCGGAATACAAGAAATTTGACCCATGGTTTACAGGTTTATTTAGGTTTGTTCCTCGGATTATCAAGGTTGTTTACCCGCTGTTTACCAAAATTTCTTTCGCGGATTATCCAAGTTTTTCGGTAAAGTTTATCATGCGGTTTATCAGTTCATCCGCAGATTATTGACAGGTTTTTAGTAAAGGTTATCCCGCGGTTTATCAACTATTTTACCCGCGGTTTATCTTACTTGACTCGCAGTTTATCCAGGTTGTTATTTCATCTCGCGGTTTATACTTCCAAATACCTGCAGTTTATCAAAGATTGTTCAGGTTCAAATACCCGTGATTTATCGTTGTTTGTCTCGCGGTTTATCAGAAATTTATTAATCGCCTCTCGCGATTTATAAGATTGACTACCCTCGGTTTAATTTTTTTGTCTTCGTGGTTTATCCAATCCCGCGATTTAACAAGATTTGCAAGTTTTGGTCCTCAAAGTTGAAAGTCAATCACAAAGTTCATCCTTAATTTTGAAATCTCACTTCAAGTCCTTCAAAGTCAACTACTATTACACAGTTAATCCCTAATCATTCAAGAACATTAACAAACCACAATTACAATCACTACATCAACTTACGATCTGATATCCATTCATAACAACATCAAAATGTCTAATACCAACAATAACATGGAAGCTCAAACATCAAGTGCTCTTCACAATGCCATCATAGAAGTTGGTGGTAAAGATCGTCCTCCAATGTTAGCACCTGGTAATTACGTTTAGTGGAAATCTAGAATCAAGAGATACATTGACATCAAACCCAATCATGAGCTTATTCACTACTGTCTTCTGAGTCCACCTTATCATTACAAATGGATTACCAATCCAGCTCCTAAGACACCTGAAACACCAGGTACTGAAGGTAGTTCGCAACCACATACAGATAATGTAATAGAAAGCTATGCAACTATTTTTGAGGATATTAGAAAGTAATTGGATGTTGAAGCTGAAGTTGTTCAGATCATTCTTACAAGGATCGATAATGATATCTACTCAACAGTTGATGCTTGCCCTAATGCTATAGAAATGTGGAAAGCTATTGAAAGGTTAAAACAAGGTGAATCTATCAATGTATAAGATCTTGAAACAAGTTTGTATTGGGAATTTTGAAAATTCACATCACATGATGGTGAAATACTTGATTCGTATTACTAAATGTTCTACAAAATGATGAATGAGCTTGTAAGAAACCAATGCATTGTCACCAATCATCAAGTGAATGTTTAATTCCTACTTCAACTTAAACCAGAATGGTAAAGGTTTGTAACCATTGTTAAGCATAACCAAGATTTGAAGAATGTCTCTTATCACAAACTTTATGACATCCTAAAGCAACACCAGAATAAAGTAAATGAGATAAGAAATAAAAGACTAACACATACTGCTAATCCACTTGCACTTGTTGCGTAACAACAACTAGTTTATCATCCTCAAACCAATCCCACCCACTACACTCAAAGTTCATCAACCAGATCACAAGCTGCTACCAGAAACAAAGGTAAAGCAATTATCAATTCTCCTCCACCTACTTACGATCCAAAACCTGAAGTGGTTACTGATGATGAAGCATCTTCAAAGGAGAAGGAGATTGATAAACTCATGACTCTAATCTCAATGTCTTTCAATAAAATCTACAAACCTACCAACAACAACCTCAGAACTTCATCAAACACAAGAAACACAAATGTTGAGAATACTCCAAGAACCAACATAGGAACTGGGTATGGTAGATAGAATGGGCAGTATGATAATCATAGGGTAGTTAATGTTGTTGGGGCTAAGGAAAATGTAGGTACTCCAGTGGTGTAGCAGATTGGGATTCAGTGCTACAACTGCAAGGAATATGGTCATGTAGTAAGGGAATGCAAGAAGGCAAAAGGGCCAAAGGATTCAGCTTATCACAAGGAAAAGATGTTGTTGTGTAAGCAAGAGGAAGCTAGGATTTAGTTAAGAACAGAACAAGTTGATTTGAGGGATGACACTGATGATGAAGCTGAAGATCAGGAATTGGAAGCACATTATATGTACATGGAAAAGATTCAAGAAGTCATTCCAGATGCTTCTGACAATTCTGGACCTATCTTTGATGTTGAGCCACTACAAAAGGTACATAATAATGATGATAACTATAATGTGTTTGCCAATGAGTGACAGCATCCTAAGCAATCTTAATCTGTTAATGACACATATCTGGTGGAACAAGGTGATACTTATATCACTCTTGATTCATCGAATATCAGTAATAATGGAGAAGAGGCTGACCAGGATGATGATCTTGCTAAAGAACGTGATTTGCTTGCTTCTTTAAATGAACAATTAAAATGTGAAATTGATGATAGCAAAAACCAAAACAAACTTTTAAAATCATCAAACAAAGCTTTTAAAGAATTAAACAAAGGACTTGGAGATGTCAACGAGTTAATGTTAAAAGACCTTGATGAGATCCAAATTGAACTAGATAGGTACAAAAATGTAAACTTTGTGAAAGATGTTGAAAATGAGTGTGCAAAATCTTATGGTTTACGTGCGTAACAAAAAGTCTATTCTGAAAAGTCATTTAATGATTATACTCAAAAGATAATTAAATTGTTTCAAAAGATTTTAAAAATCGAAAAAGAGATTATTGCACATCAAAAGACCATCTCCACACTTTCACATGAAAAAGAGGCTCAAGAAAAGTTTTACAAAACTCGTGAAGAAAATGAAATTGAAAAAGTCATTTGTTTGGAAAAACAAGTCAAAGTTTTGGATGATATTGTGTATAAAACTGGTCAATCAATTCAAACAATGAATATGCTTAATCGTAATTGTAAAATGAGTTTTGTCAAACCTGAGTTCCTCAAAAATGCTAAAAGTGCAAATCCTCGTCTTATGATATAGGCTGCTATAATGATAATCTTGCTTTAATGTTAGCTCTTGAATATGATGAAACGATTCATCTTGCTCAAGAAAGTCGATCATAATTAAATGATTTAATCAAACTTTTTAATTATAAAACTTAAATAATCTTTATGATTTATTTGTTCCTTAACGTGAAAAATCAGCTGAACAAAAATATTTTTCAAGAAATTCAAAAATGAGTTATACACCTGTAAAGAATGTATACTCAAAAGAAGCTTTTAGTAAACAAACCATTTTGTTTGAAAAACGGATGGATAATACCATTCCTTGGGCACAAAAATGTAAAAGCTCTACAAAATTCGCATTTATTATAAAGGATGTTAATGTCACTGTATCATGGAATGGAATGTTGTAACCAAATCATGAAAAATAATATTTAGCATGTTCCAATTAATCCAGATATAAAAAAATATCCTTGAACAAAACATAAGTCCAACAGTTGATGATCTTACAACTGATGTGGATGAATTTTATCTATTTTTGAAAGAAGAATTGGTTGAAGATTTGAAATACTTTAACTCTCTTGAAAAAAAAGTTGAGTATCTTGAATCTCAACTAGAGACTTAACAAACTCAATTTTCAAATAAAGTCGATCGACTTTCCAGGGAATATTACTATGTTGATCACATGAATGCTATACTTGGTGTTTATACTACTCTTGATGAATATTCTGTAATGTCATGTGATTATTTGGAAACATTGGAAAATTGTGAACATCTTGAAAATGAGCTTTCAAGAAGAAATGAACATGTCGAAAACAAGTCGTTTAATGAATAGTCCAAAAAGTTTGCTGAACTTGAGAAACATTGTATTTCTCTTAAACTATCTTTGCAACATAAAAACAAAAGTTTTCAAAATGATAGAAAATGTAAAAGTAAGGATGCTCCTGAATTTTTGAGATTAATGAACTGAAAGCTCAACTTCAAGACAAGAACATTGCAATCTGTGAGTTAAAGCAACTTATTGCAAAGCAAAAAGGAAAATCTGTGGATACTAAGTTTGAAAAACCATCAGTTATCCGTCAACCGAATGCTTTTAAATTTCAAAAACCATTAGTTTTAGGTAAACCGACTCCTTTTTTAGATTCTCTTGAGAAAAAAGATTTTTCAAAGTCACGGTCAGCTACCAACACTAATGTGAAACAGGCTTTATCAAAACCACTCACTCTACAGATTTTGCCTAAGAAAGTGAATCAAGTTCCAAAGAACACAAATGTGATTGCACCAGGAATTTACAAAATTAACACTAGGACAGACTAAACCAGAACATCACAGTTACATCAAGATATTAGGAAAACTAACAAACGCGTATCTTTATCTATAGGGGTAATTTCCACTACTAGCGTTAACAGACCACAACTTAATAGCACTAAATTGGAAGACAGAGTCTTTCATAACAATAGTCAAGTAAAGACAAAGGAAGTAGAAGACCACTGTAGGATTTTTAAGTTTTCAAATAAAACATATGTAACTGCGTGTAATGACAGTTTGAATGCTAAAACCTCTAATGTTCATTTTGTTTGTGTGACTTGTGGCAAATATGTGTTGAATGACAATCATGATTTGTGTTCTACATTATATTAATGGTGTAAATTCTAGAACTAAGAAGCTCATTTATGTGCCCATTAGTACTAGAGAACCCAAGCGAACAATGAACCAATCTGTTGCAACACACCATAGGAAAATTGTTGCTTCAGAATCCACTATCCAGAAACCTATAAGCATTTTTAGGAAGCTTTATGAGCATGTTAGCAAGACATGTAGTTGGTGGTACACTAAGATTACACCACCAGGATACAAATGGGAGCCTAAGTCTAAAACAAGGAATGTTAAACGAAATGTTATTGTGGCTCTAGGATTTGAATCTAAAACTACTAATATTTTAGAACCTAAGACTCTTAGGGGATCCACTTTGTCTAACACTCCATCGTCTTCTAATTTTGTTGCAGCTCGTTGAAATATCCTGTTCATCATAGACTCTGGGTGCTCAAAGCACATAACAGGAAATCTCAAGCTTCTTGTTATTTTCGTGAAGAAATTTCTAGGTACGGTGCAATTTGGAAATGATCAGTTTGCACCAATTCTTAGATATGAAGATCTGATTCAAGGAAATGTCACTATCAAAAGGGTTTACTTTGTCGAAGGGCTAAATCACAATTTATTCTCCGTCGGTCAATTTTGTGATGTGGATTTGGAAGTTTCTTTTCGGAAATCTACATGTTATGTTTGTGATTTGAAAGGAAATGATCTTCTCACAGGCTCTCGTGGAACGGATCTTTATTTAATCAATCTTCAAGAAACAACTTCTCCTAATCCAATTTGCTTAATGGAAAAAGATTCATCGTCTCAAGCATGGTTATGGCATCGTCATCTCTCACGTTTGAACTTCGACACCATCAACTTGCTTGTTAATACAAATATTCGCGCAAAAATTATATTTATATTTAATGATCTTCATGTTTTGATAATAACAAATATAATGTCATACTACGTAAAAGTTTACGTAAACAAGTTATTTAGTCGAAAGTTTACTTATATGACATTATTAAACATAGTTAATGATCAAAGAAAAATATTATCATTTGCATAAACCCTTTCTAATCAAATGATTTAAGTTAATACATGATTAATTATAAGCTAGTTATATTAATCATGTAAGACAAAATAAGATTAACCATAAGTGGAAACAATCTTTTTAAATCTTTCTAAATCTTCCCAAATCTATAAAATCTTTCCTTATTGGTGATAAGAAATATTTTGTTCTAGAAGAATCTATTAAACTAGTTTTAATAAGTACAAAATAATATTTTGTATAGATTTGGGGTTAATCATAAAATGACAAATATTGTCCCAGCTCCTCAAACGGATCCACCGTAACAAGGCACGGATCCATCTGATGGTGGATCCGTGGGTCGCACCATCCAGCTGTTTGGGACAACATTTGAATTTCAAAGGTTTGCCTATAAATAGCAACCTTAAGTCTTCATTTTAAACAACTCTTGATAAATATTTTTCACATACATCTTTTATATTTTATATTCTCTGATCATTATACTTGTTACATAATCCATTACAAGTGATCAACTCATTTCACTCTTTAGTAAAGAACACTCAAGAAGACGTCAAGCTTTAAGTGTTAATAGTTTAGTTGTGTCATCACGTTTGTGATAATCATTCATCTTGTATATCTTGTGTTGTGTGTTGTGTGTATCATATGTGTATGATAGGTTAGTATTTAGGCCTCAAAATACATAGTGTGTTAGATTGGTTCTATCTCGAAGTAGAACTCGGTATTTAGCTTAGTACCAGAAAAAGTGTAAGCGACGTGTACGGTTTTCTCTGCCTAAAGGGAGCTTGTTGACATAGTGAAGATAACTCTCAAGTTGGGTACTTGGGGAGTGGAGTAGGGCGAAGAGGAGCTTCGTAGCCGAACCACTATAAATCATTGTGTCATCGGTTTGATCTTTCTTATCTTTACTTGTTCATATTTCGTAGATTACTTATTTACTTATTGCATCGCTATCATATACACTTGTGTATATCTCTTGAGTTCACATAAGTCGATAATCTAAGTTTTAATTTAAAACGGTAAAAACTATCCAACCCTTCTAGTTTCCACAATTGGTATTAGAAGCCAAGGTCACCCAAGATCTTTAACGTATATTGTACATTAAAGCTTGAATCGATCTATGGATTCATATAAATATCTAGAAGGGCAATCTATGCAAATACCACCTCTTTTTGAAAGTGATCATTTTATATATTGGAAAAATAGATTTGAAACTTATGTGAAAACAAAAGATTTAGATCTTTGGCATATTATCTTGAATGGTGATTTTCCGCCGGTTGCTAGAAACAAAGAAACCCAAATTTTATAAATAGTTCCTTTTGAACAACAAGATGATGATCTCAAAAAGAATTACCTAAAAAGGAATACGAAATAATTTTTATGTGTAAAATGGCTAAAGATATTTGGCAATCGTTGTTAATCACACATCAAGGTAATAACCAAGTAAAGGATAATAAAATTGATCTTATTTTTCAACAATATGAATAATTTACTATCCTTGAAGAAGAATCTATTGATAGCGGTTTTGCTAGATTTAACACTATTATTACTAGTCTTAAAGCTCTTGATGAAGGTTTCTCTAGCAAGAACTATGTTAGGAAGTTTCTTAGGGCTCTACATCCTAAATGGAGAGCAAAGGTCACGGCGATTGAAGAATCGAAAGATTTGTCATCACTAGCTCTAGACGAGCTTATCGGCAATCTAAAAGTACATGAAGTAGTCATGGAAAAAGATTCCGAAATTTATAGAGGCAAAAAGGAAAGAATTAAGTCCATCGCCTTGAAAGCTAAGAAAGAGTCTAGTGATGATGAAACTTTGACATCCGAAAGCGATGACGAAGAATATGCTATGGCCGTAAGGAACTTTAAAAAGTTCTTTAGAAGAAAGGGTAAATTTGTTAGGCAACCAAGAGAAGAAAAGAAGTCATTCCGACAAAGGGATGAGAAGAAAGGAAAGAGTGACCGGAAATGTTTTAGATGCGGTGATCCAAATCATCTCATTGGCGATTGTCCAAAACCATCTCGCAACAAAGATCAAAAGGCCTTCATTGGAGGTTCTTGGAGCGATAGCGAAAATGACGCCGAAGACAAAACTAACGACGAAACTTGTCTCATGGCTCAATCGTCAAATGAGGTAACTCTTAACTCTTCCTACTATAGTGATAATGCATCTTCTCTTGATAATGATAGTATGCAAATAGAATACGATAGCTTATGTGAAATTAGCTTAAAAATCATTAACAAGAATAAAATTTTGAAAACTAAAAGAGATCTTTTAGAAAAAGAAATTTTAGAATTGAACGAGAAAATTAAGAAACTTGAGAGAAGTAAAGAAATTGAGATTGCGTGTAAGTCATGTGAAGAACTTAAATTGGAAAACGCCAAACTTAAGGAAACTCAAGTTAAATTTGTTAAATTTGATAAAAGCGCTAATTCACTAAGAGAAATGTTAAACAATAAAAAATCACCTAGTTGCAAAATAGGTCTAGGATTTGATAGCGGTAAAGCGTCAACAAGCGGAACTAAAACCATGAGTTTCGTTGGATCGTCCGCTGAAAAAGCGATGGACGGATCCACCATAAAGGTGCACGGATCCACCTTACCTGGATCCGTGAGTCGCACCTATGGCGAAAAAGGGACAGAACACGTTTTTAGTCCACCTATGTCTTCTAGATCGGATTTTATTATTACTATGAAGTAATTAATACATAATAGCATTGATGAGTCAAAGAAACCGTCTTTAAAACCTTCACTTAAAAGCGGCATAGTTTATGTCAAAACCGAGTCTAGATCGAAAACATCTCCACCTAGAAGAAACATCTCTTCTCAACCAAGATACAACACACCTTAACCTAGAAGAAACTCTAGAGAACCAATTCATCAAAACTTCTATCCTATGAATTGGAACAATCATCAAAGCCAAGGCTTTGTACATATGGGAAGTTGTATCCCATTTTAATATCCCAATCAATTGCAACAAATGCAAGGGATGTACAACACTAACATTTTCGGACCCATGAGATATTGGGGACCAAACATTTGAATTTGTCTTTGTCAAATGAGGTATGCTTAAGAACATGCTTGGAACCGGATGAATGAATCAAAGATAGTGGTTGCTCCAAACATATGACCGGTAACAAGAGTGTATTCTCTACTTACAAAGCATACGACGGATGTAATGTTGTTTTTGGAAGTAACTTAAAATGAAAGATCATAGGCAAAGGTACGATCTCTAATGACTCTTACTATATCTAATGTAGAACACGTAGATAACTTAGCATTTAACTTACTTAGTGCTGGTCAAATTTGTGAAAATAAGTGTCAGGTCTTATTCACGAAAGAAGGTAGTGAAATAATTAAAGATGGTAAAATCATAGGAAATGGGATTAGGAAAAATGGTTTATACGTAATGAAAATAGGAAATAAGTCTCAAGACAAATTATGTCTCGCCACGGTAGTGGATAATTCTACCTTATGGCATAGAAGACTTGGTCACGCAAATATGTGTTTAATTCAATTGTTGACATCTAAAGAATTAGTTAGAAACTTACCTAAGCTAAAATATGATAAACATTTTTGTGATAATTGCAAAATTGGGAAGCAAGCTCATGCAAGTCATAAAGCTAAAAATATGGTTTCTACTAAAAGATGTTTAGAATTATTACATATGGATTTATTTGGTCCATCGGTAATTAAAAGCTATGGAGGTAATCTATACACCTTAGTTGTAGTAGATGATTATTCTAGGTATACATGGACTAGATTTCTAAAGACTATAAATGAAGCTTTTGAGAAATTTGAAATATTAAGTAGGAAAATTAAAAACCAACTAGGTAGTTCTATAATAGCTATTAGAACGGATCATGGTTGGGAATCTGATAATGAAGTACAATTCGGAGCTTATTGTGATGCACAAGGCATTACTCATAACTTCCCGGCTCCACATACTCCATAATCAAATGGGGTAGTAGAAAAACAAAATAGGACCTTACAAGAGATGTCTAGGACTATGCTTAACGAACAAACTATTCCACAAAAGTTATGGTGTAATACCGCTGATACGTCAACTTACATACTAAATAGAATATTATTTTGACCAATACTAAGAAAAACCCCGTATGAAATATTTAGAGGTAGGAAACCCTCTTTAAAATATTTTAAAGTATTTGCAAGCAAGTGCTTCATTTTGAATACTAAAGACTATCTAACCAAGTTTACCCAAAGTCATACGAAGGTGTTTTTCTAGGGTGAGAAGAATCGTTTAGCCCATCTAGGATATAATAACATTGAATAACATAATATGCAGCGGAATAAATAAGAACATCAATGTTATGAATAAGGTTTTTCTTTATTCATACTAATAATAAACTATAAACTAACTAATAAGCTAACTAATAATACACATGTTTTCTTTGTGCATCTAGACTCTCATTGGAGAGATCTAACTATGATGGATATCTAAAACAGACGCCTTATATAGAGGGTTTACAAGAAAACCTAGCTTACATAGAAAGCTAACTTAATTTATCACAGTAAGTCCTTGTTTCATCTTTCTTCATTTATGCATATGTAGTTTTGTAATCATCAAATCTGAGATCCCAACATAGGGTATTCTCAAAATAGTTAAGCTTATGTAGTATTAAATAAACATTCAATGAAAGTCGAAGAATCACTCAACATGACATTCGATGAAAGCCCTCCTCCTACCAAATTATCACCATTGGTTGATGATGATGTTGGTGAAGAAGAAGCCATTAAAAAGAATACCAAAGTAGTAAATAATAATAATAAAGAAGATGAGTCGATAGAAGTTGACGAAACTGTTAACATTAAGGAGTCCAAGAATCATCCACTAGATCAAGTCATAGGAAATCTTAATCAAAGAATCTTAAGATCTCAATCCCAAAATCATAGTAATTTCTTTTGTTTTATATCTACAATAGAACCCAAAAATGTCAATGAAGCATTAAAAGATGAAAGTTGGGTTGAAGCTATGCAAGAAGAACTAAATCAATTTGTAGCTAATGATGTTTGGGAATTAATCCCTTTACCTATAAGTCAATCCGTCATAGGAACAAAATGAGTCTTTAGAAATAAATAGATGAAAATGGTGTGTTATCTAGAAATAAGGCTACATTGGTAGCTCAAGGATATAATCAACAAGAAGGTATAGATTATGATGAAACATATGCTCCGGTAGCTAGATTATAGTCTATTAGAATACTTCTTGCTATTGCTTGTGCAAATGATTTTAAATTATATCAAATGGATGTAAAAAGTGCTTTTCTAAATGGTTTTATAAATGAAGAGGTTTATGTTGCTTAACCTTTGGGGTTCATTGATTTTTAAAGACCAAAATATGTTTATAAACTTAAGAAAGCTTTGTATGGTCTTAAGCAAGCTCCTAAAGCTTGGTATAATAGACTAAAAGCATTTTTGATAAAACACGAGTATTCAATGGGAATGGTTGATAACACACTTGTTACTAAGAAATCAAAGTCACATCTTATCATTGTTCAAATATATGTCGATGACATTATATTTAGTTCTACGAGTCAAAACTTGTGTGATGATTTTGCGAAAATCATGCAAGACGAGATTGAAATGAGTATGATGGGGGAGTTGAACTTCTTCTTGGGTCTTCAAATCAAACAAATGGAAGACGGAATATTTTTCAATCAATCCAAGTACATCAAGGAGATGTTAAAGAAGTTCAGGTTGGAAGATTCCAAACCAACCAAGACGCCGATGTCAATGGAGATCAAGCTCACCAAGGATGATGAAGCCGACTCTGTGGATAACTTTAAATATCGAGGTATGATTGGTAGTTTACTTTATTTAACCGCAAGTAAGCCCGATATTATGTTTAGTATTTTATTATGTGCTCGTTTCCAAGAAAATCCTAAGACTACCTATTTAGAAGCCGTTAAGCATATATTTAGGTATATTAGAAGAACTAGTCACTTAGGATTATGGTATCCTAAAGGTACCAGAATAGAAACTATAGTTTATGCCGAATCTGACCACGCGGGCGATTACGTTGATCGCAAAAGCACTAGTGGCGTTTGTACGTTCATGGGATGTTGTTTAACATCTTGGTTCGCTAAGAAACAAACAGCCCTTGCTATCTCCACGACTGAAGCCGAATACATCTCCGCCGAGAAGGCATGTCAACAAGCATTATGGATGAAACAAGCTCTCATCGACTATGGCATACGCCTCGATGACATTTCGATTATGTGCGACAATAAAGGAGCTATCGATCTAAGTAAAAAACCCGTACAACACTTTAGAACTAAACATATAGAAATACGTCATCACTTTCTATGCGATAACGTCCAAAAGGGCAATATTTCTATCGAGAAAGTTGCATCCAAAGATAATATAGCCGATATATTTACTAAACTATTAAAACGGAAGTATTTAATTATTTAAGATTAAGATTAGGAATGATGAAACTTATCATGGATAGTGATCCTTCATCATCCCAAAAATAATCATAAGCGAAAACTTAATTCAGTAATTAATCATTATTCAAAAGATGTTAATTCTCATTATAAGTCCCAATTATAAAACTTCCAATTGTGAACATAATCGAGATTAGAATTTTATTAGATAAAGAAAATATCAATAAAATAACCATAGATATTTTCAAAATCTTACATGTATGGTCAATACATAAAATTAGGAAATCGATTGAAAATGACGAAAAGAACAATCATCGAATTACAACTCACACTTGTGTTAACGATGTTTTGTTGAGTCTAAATGTTCACAAATGATTGTGTTATAGTAATGGTCAAAATTATGCTAAAAGATAACACACTCCTAGTAGGATCGACTACGTTGAAATTCCATCGAGAAATTCACGACAAGTTGCACGGTTCACTCAAAACTTGGATGTTGACTCTGAAAATTATATCACATACTCCTAATAGTAACTATAACATATTCTAATTGCCAAAAATACAACACCTTATCTCAATTTGCTCAAAAATCAACTATGTCCATATTTGTGGACACATGCGGACCACGGATCCACCATAGGGAGATCCGTGCGTTGTTTAGGTGGATCCGTGAGTCTCAGATCGCAAGTAAATAACAGATTTTAAACAAATTGGGACTACAACTATTATTATACAAACACACACAAACCCTCCAAACTAAATCACAATTAAAGGCAATTGGAGCAATTAATCTACAAGATCATTAGCAAATCATCAATCTATAACAACTATTGTAAGTAATTTCATCTTATTTTATATTTAATTTTATATCTAGGATTTTGATTTTAATCAAATCACATAATTTGGGGATTTTAATTTTTCTTATCATTTTCACACAATTAGAAATAAGATATAGTAATATATAACTATTATGATACTTAGAAAACATAATTGAAGCGATTTGGCAAAAATCATTTTTCGCCAAAAACCCCAAGTTATGATTTTTGAATAAAACCTCATTTTTAGGAACTTTTCAAAACAAGGGTTGTTTAACTACATTGTTAATACAACACAAAAACTTTTTCTTCATACATTAGATCTCATGAATGTATACACTAGATCCTTAATTCATAATCACTTTTTGTTCCATTCATCTAGAGTAATATCAAACATAGGTTGTGCATTAAGGTTTGCTTATTACTAGTATTATCGTTATTTTGCTTTTGTTTGAGTCAAGCAAACCGCACACCCACATCATGTTCATATAAACACACACTTAGAAATAGCATTATAACTCATTTATAATATTTTCTCATTGTAATCACCATAAATCACGTAGGTACCAAAATGCCAAGCGAATAACAACAAGACTACAAGAAAACCCGTGCTTATGCTCCAAAAATTTACAATGATCCCAACATGTCTGATGCACTTAGGGATATCTATAGGACTTTAAAAAGTAGATATGTTCATGAAGGGAGAACCTTTGACATATCCTTCTACAATGACCTTAGTGATGACTCAGTGGCTAAGTTTACCGCCATAGGTTTTGATTGCTTGCTTGCCTTAGATGAGCAAATTTATCCTAGGTTCATCTTTGAGTTTTACAAAACTCTTAAGCTAGAAAGAGACTACAACAACCATTTATCAATCTAATTCATTATCAAAAATAATCATTTCATCCTCTCCTTTGCTCATTTTGTCGAGCTTACCCATCTCCCCAATCAAGGCATTTGCATCTACTCCGATGCATGAGGTCTTGATGAACTTGAGAAAACCTTAGAGCAAACTGAACCTTACAACTCACGTCTTCCTGCTCTTGATGATATCCAAAACCTAATCCATAGAAGAACCGTTCATGAAAAGATAGACAAAGAAGGAAACACCATTCACAAGTTGCCAAACCAAATTAAAACCAATGAGCTCGTCAATCATCTTAGACCTTGTGAACTTGTCATTAGGGAAAATGTCTATTCTGCCATAGGAAATAGAGACCACACTTAAGCAGTTATTGCCTTGATGTTGTATTGCCTATAAACCAGACAACCCTTCAACCTTGCCTACTTCATCATTAGGAGAATGTACTTCTTTAGAGACCGAAAGGACAAAGTTCTACCTTATGGTATGATCCTAACTCTTCTCTTTAGGAACCTTAAAGAAAACATGGTTGAACACCCACTTGATGAACAATATAAACTTGTCCCTTGGAAAATGTCCTCCCTTAAGGCAAAACAACCGAAGAAGCCTCCACCCAAAAGAACTAGGAATGTAGAAAAATCTAAGCGTACTCAATTGATCACCTCATCCTCAACCGAGTCACCACCATCACATGATGAAGAGTTGCCTAGCACTAAGCTTTCCCTTAAGTATTATAGTAGGGCTCTTAAGGATGATCCAAACATGTCCAAGGAACAAATATAGACAAAAGGGATGTTCAAAAACTTGGGTTGAGCATTGCACAACTTTGCAAGGATGTTGAAAAAAGGATGTCGTTGAAGGAAGAGTTGTTTGTGAAACAATTTGAATGTTTAGTTATTGTGTCTTTGAATTCTTAACTTGTCTACTTGAATCTGCATGCTTAAACTATATGGTTGAAACTACGTACTCTCTTTACTTTGCTATGCTTTATGTATATTTTATTATGTTAATGTTTTTGGTAGTAAATAATGTGGTTTGCATGATAATTTGTTTCGTGTTTGAGGTGCAAATTGATGTTCTGATCATTTTTGTTGAAACCTGCGACCCACGGATCCACCATATGGTAGATCCGTATGTTGTTTTGCTGGATCCGTGGCTTACCAGTCCAGGCGCCAAAATTCGAATTTTCTTGATTTGTAACTTTTTTTACTTTATCTTATGACCATGCTATATGATACTATGTGGGATCTTAAACCTTAGGATATAACATGTTCTTCATATAATCTAAGGACCATTATACAATCCACTTAACCACTTTAACCTTATAATCATCATCCTCAAACACCATTTTTGTCACACCTTCTCCACATTTCTCTCATACAACATTACTAGTTCACCACCATGACGAATTCCTCCAAAACAAATTCACCAAACTTCAAACGAAAAACTACAAGAATGAGTGTTAAGTATCCAAACTATGTCAATCTCACATCCTCAAGTGAGGAACAACCAAATGAGAAAACTCCTTCACCACCTCCTAGAAAGAAATCCCTTTCACCACCTCAAGCTCCATCAAAATCCATCTCTAACAAAAGCACACACTACACCTCTTCATCATCACCAAGTGAGTCTCCTACACCAACTCACGTTGCACCTCCACCTAAACTTCGTTTTGTCATTCCGATAAAACAAGAACCTCAAGAACTTCCTCCACTACAAATATCACCAAATGATCCCTATGCTCAAACCATGGATAATTGGCCATCGGGCCCTTCTAATCCATCTCCATCACTACGTATTTCACGACCACCTCCTAGTTTTCCAAATCCACCACCTAGATTTGAACCACTACCATCAACCTAACCTTTCTTTGTTAACATTAACAACAACACACATCTCTTCCACAACAATGCACCTCTACTTGAAAACATTCACCATCCACCACCAAATCTTGGAAATCAAGATTTTCCTAATCCTCCAAACATCTTGGATTATGTTCATCCAAATGACATGCCTCACCTCCACAACATGTTTCGTCAATGTTGTAGCACCACAAGGCATAAAATCCAAATGCTCCAAAACTGTGTCAACTACATGTTCTCATACATTCGACACCACTTTGACACTTCATCACACCCACCTTACTTTCTGTATTAGCCGCATAGCAATCTCACCTCACCCCTCAGATTATATGGGAAAATGACATTTATCCCAAGATTTAGGATCTTTAATTGTTTTCTTTTTCTAGTCTAAGATTATTATGTATTGGCTTTAACGCCAAATTTTATGTTTTATCCCTTATAATGGATTTAACATTATTTCATTTTATTGTGTTGATGATGGATGTTTATATGTGTGCATATGTGGTTGTTATATATATAATTGCTTGTCTACTAACTTTGTTTTGTAGCAACGCATCCATAGCTCGATTACTTGGTGCCCTAAGCAAGGGGGAGTATACACAAAAGGGGAGCACTTGCATCTAGTCTTTATTTTTTTACTTTGCATTCGTCACCAAGTCACTTAGCATTCGTCAAATACAAGACTTGCAAGGACCACCTTTACAACACTTTTTGCTTCGACAAAAAGGGGGAGAAGATATGTAAACTCATCTACTAAATACTTATTTAGTAACTTATAATAAGCATGAGTTTATATTTTGTCATCATCAAAAAGGGGGAGATTGTTAATACAAATATTCGCGCAAAAACGATATTTATATTTAATGATCTTCATGTTTTGATAATAACAAATATAATGTCATACTACGTAAAAGTTTACGTAAACAAGTTATTTAGTCGAAAGTTTACTTGACGACGACAAATCACTTAAGGTATGAATATGGCATTATTAAACATAGTTAATGATCAAAGAAAAATATTATCATTTGCATAAACCCTTTCTAATCAAATGATTTAAGTTAACACATGATTAATTATAAGTTAGTTATATTAATCATGTAAGAAAACAAGATTAATCATAAGTGGAAACAATCTTTCCAAATCTTCTCAAATCTAGAAAATCTTTTCTTATTGGTGATAAAAAAATATTTTGTTCTAGAAGAATCTATTAAACTAGCTTTAATAAGTACAAAACAATATTTTGTATAGATTTGGGGTTAAAATAAAATGTTGTCTCAGCTCCTTGGACGGATCCACCGTAACAAGGCACGGATCCAGCTGATGCTGGATCCGTGGGTCGCACCATCCAGCTGTTTAGGACAGCATTTGAATTTCAAAGGTTTGCCTATAAATAGCAACCTTAAGTCTTCATTTTAAACAACTCTTGACAAATATTTTTCACATACATCTTTTATCTTTTATATTCTTTGATCATTATACTTGTTACATAATCCATTACAAGTGATCAACTCATTCTTTAGTGAAGAACACTCAAGAAGATGTCAAGCTTCAAGTGTTAATAGTTTAGTTGTGTCATCACGTTTGTGATAATCATTCATCTTGTATATCTTGTGTTGTGTATTGTGTGTATCATATGTGTATGATAGGTTAGATTGGTAGAACTCGGTATTTAGCTTAGTACCAGAAAAAGTGTAAGCGACGTATATGGTTTACTCCGCCTAAAGGGAGCTTGTTGACATAGTGAATATAACTCTCAAGTTAGGTACTTGGGGAGTGCAGTAGGGCGAAGAGGAGCTTTGTAGCCGAACCACTATAAATCATTGTGTCATCGGTTTGATCTTTCTTATCTTTACTTATTTATATTTCGTAGATTACTTATTTACTTATTGCACCGCTATCATATACACTTGTGTATATCTTTTGAGTTCACATAAGTCGATAATCTAAGTTTTAATTTAAAACGATAAAAATTATTCAACCCCCCTTCTAGTTTCCACACTGCTTTCAAAGAATGATATTGTGATTGGCCTTCCAAAGCTAAAATTTGTCAAAGATCATTTATGTTCTTCAAGACTAAAATAATCCCAAGCTCAAAAGGACGGTTACAGCTTCTACACATGGACTTATGTGGTCCCATGAGGGTAGAAAGCACCAATGGTAAGAAATATGTGCAGGTAATTGTTGATGACTACTCGAGATATACATGGACTCACTTCTTGAGATCCAAAGATGAAACACCAGAAGTTCTCATTGATTTCCTTAGACTCATTCAAAGAGGACTTTATGCTCAAGTAAGAACAGCGAGGACTGATAAATGCATGAAATTTTTGAATAAAACTTTTCATAAATACTTTTCTAAAGAAGTTATCAAACATCAAACGTCCATTGCTCGAACACCTTAACATAATGGCATTGTCGAAAGATGGAACCGTACTCTTGTTGAGGCTACTCGAACAATGTTAAACGTCGCTAAACTTCCTCTATTCTTCTGGGCTAAAGAAATTGCAACAACATGTTTTACTTAAAACTGTTCACTCGTAATTCCTTAATATGAGAAAACACCATACCACATAATCAATGGGAGAAAACCGCCTGTCAAATTCTTTCACATTTTTGGCTCTTTGTGCTACATCGTCAAAGATGGTGAGAATCTTGACAAGATGAAAGAAAAAGGTGATGCATGTATTTTTGTGGGGTATTCTACTCAGTCAAAAGGTTACAGAGTTTATAACAAGAGAACAAGATTAATAGTCGACACTATTCATGTTAACTTTGATAAATTGCCTATACCTCCTCGATGTGCATTGAGTCTTAGGGAAGGAGCATTTTTGCCTAATATTTGATTGAAATTAATATGGATGATGTTCTTAAAGAGAGTCTTACTATAGGTGTTCCTTTAATTTAGGGTTCAAGATTTACTATTGAATCTGTTAATATCGAATATGAATGGAAGCCTCCTCGTTGTGACCTATGTAAGATATTTGGTCATGTTCATGACTATTGCCCTAAAAAGGTGTTGATTCCTAATACTGTTGTTACTCCTAATGTCCCTGCTCCTACTGCTGAGAAGACTAATCCTACTTCTACTGTTGTGAAGACTAATGATGGATTCCAAACCGTGGGTAAAAAGAAAAAGAAGAACGATAAATCTAAGTCCACTAATGTTGGTCAGACTGGTGGTCAATCGGTAAAACAAAAGGTTAGGTATGAACCAAAGGTGACTACAAGTGCACCTAAGAAGGGAGCTACTAATGTAGGTAATGCATCTCAATTGTCATCTATGTTGAAGAAGCAACCTACTACTACCATTACTTCTACTATGGAAGGTAATATCACCATGTCTAATTCTTATGTTGCCTTGGATGATGAGAGTGAAGACGATGTTGAAAATGTGTATAATGAATCGGCTAACTTGTTTCGTACAAAACATGTGAAAGTTCGTCTACTTTCACGGCTGCTACTGGTTAGCTTGTTAAGATAGTTGTTTTTCTAGTTTCAATTATTTGTTGTTTCTAGAGTTGTAAGTGTTTATGTCATGTCATAAGCACTAGTATTAGGTGTTTTATCAAGCTATGTAGCTTGAGGTTAATGTGGTACTTCATCTACATTCTATCTGTTCTTAACATTTTTGGTTTTAATATACTTTACCGGGGTAACTCTTTACCCAAAAAAACTTTGACGAATTGCCTCATATGGCGTCAGATTACGTCAGTTCTGACCCCGCTCTACAATGTCCGACAACGACACTTAAACATGAGAGTTTAAGTCCTGATCCCCAAAGTCAAGCAAATGTTCCCATCGTAGATGAGACAGTAACAACATCACTTAATGTGTTGGATATGCTATTCAGTCCGATGTTCGACGAATATTTCAATGGAGCTTCTCCAATTGTGCCAAAGACTTCTGCTGATCCTACTGCTGATAAATCTGATAAACGTCATCAACCAAACATAACTTCATCTACTTCAACAACCGTTGATGCAGATACAACTCAATAGAATATTCTCACAATACCTGAACCTACCAATCAAGCACCAACTGTCACTACTACTAAGAACATTAATCAAGCAGATATTCAAGTAGAAGTTCAAGCAGAAAATGTCATGGTTGACGAAGAGGAATTTATCAACATTTTCAGTACAACACTACATGAAGTGGGGGATTCATCTTCTTAACATATTGATCCGTCAAAACATGCATACATTCTATCAACGACATCCTTCCAAATATCATTAGACAAAAGACCATCCATTGGAACAAGTTCTTGGAAATCCTTCACAACTGGTAAGAACAAGACGACAGCTAGATACATATGGCGAGATGTGTATGTTCGCACTTGATGTAAGTCGGACTGAACCAAAGAACATCAAAGTAGCCATGGCTGATCACGCGTGGATCGAAGCGATGCAGGAAGAACTTCACTAGTTTGAACAAATAGATGTATGGGAATTAGTCGACAAACCATTAGGCAAAATTGTCATTAACATAAAATGGCTTTGGAAAAACATACATGATGAAGAGAACACTGTTATCCGTAATAAAGCACGTATTGTTGCTAAGGATATAGTCAGGCGGAAGGTATAAATTTCGAGGAGTCATTTGCACCCGTAGCTCGAATAGAAGCAGTCAGGATATTCATTGCGTATGCTGCACACAAATGATTTCCTGTCTACCAGATGGACATAAAGACAGCTTTTCTTAGCGGGCCTTTGAAGGAAGAAGTGTACGTGAATCAGCCAAATAGGTTCGTAGATCCACATCATCCTGACCGAGTCTATCGTCTCAAGAAGGCATTGTATAGACTCACTCCATGAGCATGGTATGATGAACTTTCCTACTTCTTGGTATCATTTGCTGGTGCAAATTTACGTTGATGATATCATTTGCGGGTCTACAAACCCAAAACTTTCTAAAAAGTTTGAAAAATTAATACACAACAAGTTTGAAAAGTCAATGATGTGGGAGCTTAATTCTTTATAGGAATGGTATGACCTCATGTGATGGCATTGGTACACCAATGGCTACTATACCCCTAGATGCTGACTTGAGTGGAACTCTCGTAGACCAAACGAAATATCAAAGCATGGTCAGGTCACCTATGCACTTAACAGAAAATAGACCAGATATTGTTCATGCAACATGTTATTGTGCACGTTATCAAGCGAGACTAGCAGAAAAGTACCTTAAGGAGGTTAAACGGATCTTTCGGTACCTCAAGAATACCATTCACATGGGACTCTAGTATTCGAAGGACGCCGATTTTAATCTAACTGCTTTTTCAGACTCTAATCATGCATGTTGTCTCGATACACGCAAAAGCACTTCTGGTGGTATACAATTTCAAGGTGGTGATAAGCTCATTAGTTGGTCATCCAAAAAGTAGGACTGCACTTTGATGTCAATAGCTGAAGCTGTGTATGTGTCTTTATCTGCATGTTGTGCTCAAGTCCTCTGAATGAGAACGCAACTCTCAGATTATGGCTTCCACTTTGATAAAATACCCATGTATTTTGACTCGAAGGCAGCCATAGCCATCTCCTGCAATCCGGTTCAGCACTCTCGCACCAAGCACATTGATGTCAGATATCACTTTATCAAGGAACATGTTGAAAGGGGTATTGTTGAATTATTCTTTGTCAGAACTGAATACCAATTAGTTGACCTGTTTAATAAAGCTCTATCATAAGATAGGTTTAAGTATCTCATTAAATGACTCGGTATGAGATGTTTGACTCCAGCAGAGCTGGAGATTCTGGCAAATAAATCTGCTTGATATCTATCAAACATCGACTTATAAATATTTTTCATTTTTTATCTTTATTTTGATTTATAAATATTTATGAAAAAATTAAATACAAAAATATAAAACCAAGAAAAACAAATACAAAAATAGAAAACCTCTCAAAAACAAAATACAAAATCGAAAAACTTCAAAAATACCAAAAAGAATCTTCTCGACATGTCTCTTGGAATCGATAACATTTACGTACCTCAAAATGTCGATTAACATTAACACGGGTGTGTAAATGAAATTCGAGCAAGAGTTCAAACGTTTAAAACATGTCAATTCTAATTTTCTTCAATGACTTAAGTACACTTCAGTGCATAACTCGGACTTAAATATAAGGAAAGTGTATCTTTAAAGATAGCTTATCCTGTCAACGAGAAAGTTAATTTTCTCGGTCTTGAGCTATTATTCAAAAATTCAAAGTTTTGAGCTCAAACAATGGCTTACAGTTACTTCAGACTATAACCTGGACTAAAATGTCATAGGGGAGTGTACGTTTCAGTGCGCTTACTCTAAAAATAGAAGAGAAGTCTTCTATCATGTGGTTTTAAAAATTGTTGAACATAATTTTCAAAAAGAATTTTCAATGTTAAAATTCTTTTTATAATACAATTTGTGGTATCTTGTTAATATATGGTATATTATTTGTGGTATCCTTCAAATTATGTGTTCAACACTTCCTTACTCAGAAAATTTCTCAAAATTGTGGTACTCAAAAATGTCATATTTATGCAAATTAATCTTTTAGAGGGAGCATTTAAAACCAAAAGCCTTTAGTGTTTATGGATACATCTCATAAATTTCATTTTTATGTATCCAAAGCATTTAGTGGAATTCAAATATGGTACTTCAAGTGTCAAGTTCACGTGGAGACTGAGCATAATTATCAAGACCTTATCAATGTGATTTTAAAATTGTGTGCTCATGTCTTCAGCACCACTGTTCACAAAGGCATCTAACTCCATCTTCAATATATTTGTGATGTCATATTATTTTTCTCGTGGTGTCAAATCTTTCGTTTATTGGTATCACCCATATATTGTTGAAGGGGAGCAATCAGAAAAAGTTCTAATAATTCATGCAAATTTGTGGTCTCCTTTTTCTCTCCATGAAACCTTTCATGTCTTAAATTTTAATCAATTGGTATCTAAAATACTAAAAGATTTATTTTCGATAAGCCGAGAAAATGTGATTAAAATGTGATACAGAAGAAAGTGATCTTTAAGACTCTAAGTGCACAAATTTTACCCACATGTGCGAAACAATTTTGAATCTCGATGTACATGTGTAGGGGGATATTTCAAAAAGTAAAACTCTCAAAGTGTCAAAAAAAGTCTTGATTTATATCAAACACTTTGATTTTTTTTTAATGGTTTTATTGTTCGATCACTATACCCAATAACCAACTAACTTATAACGCCAATGAAGTCATAAGGTGGTTAACGTTAGGTATAAGTCCTATGATCCAACCGATACCGAAGGGATCTACCCATGCACATTCCATAGATAGATTAAAAGTCCTTAGGTATGATTGGAGATGAATGAGAATAAGGGAATAATGTAGACTAAGACATGAGTTATCACCAGAACAATCAAAATATGGTGGTAATGATGACGTCTTGGTAAACATTGAAGAGGTTGAAGAATGAAAAAGAAATGTATGGATAAAGGGTGAAAAGAAAGAAGTCCTCCACACAACTTAGGCACAAACCAGGTCAATACATTATCTATCAAAATCACAAAGATGATTTCTGGTATTGAAGAAAGTCATCATGAACCCAGTGATGCACTGCACAACCCTTCCCATCCATTCAAGTTTCTCTCAAAAGATACTTGTCTCATTTGTTATGAAGATACGCACGTTATCTATTGACATCTCACTCCGAGATTGTTGATATTGAAAAGATGACAGTCAGCTCCAGCCTCCAATTACTAAAACCAAAGTGCACAAATCAAGTCTAGAGCCAAAAAAGATCAATCATAAATCTCATTAGGACACAACGTCAAAATACACTTGTTAAACACCAATAAGTTGTAACAAGAGTCCTACACATTATCCTTGAGATCTTGCCAGAGCATCTAGAGTCATACTTTTTAGTCTCACAATCACGAATGGAAATCCTTCCAATGTCATCATCAAACAGCACTGTGGTAGGTGACTTGTAAGATTCTATATGAATCAAGCTTGTGCTAATTGGATATTAATATTGGTCTAGTTAATGAATTTTCTGACTCAATCAATAATATAGTAACTAACTGATTCTCTTTTATCGTGTTATCTGCTTTGAGACGTTCCGGTAATGAGAACAAGCTAGTACAGCTGAAAACCCTGTCAAGGAGGTTCTTCTAATTTGAACCTACCTGATCACAGGTACAGTATTTATACTATAAAACAGGGAACTAAAGGTTTTCACAACCTAAATCTGATGAATGTCAAAGCCATATTCATCAATATCTGTTGTTTATCACTAACTCTTATATGCATGTTTAGACTATGGCGTATTTATCCCGTTCTAACTGAGGCACATTCATAACCACGTGCCCATACTCTAGCGTTAAAAGTCAAACATTCAGCATCAAGATTGTTTCTACTAAACAAGAATGTATTCGGTCAGAAAGCTCAAGTTCATGTCATAATACTCTTCTACAACTCTGATAAGCATGAACTTCCTCATCATCAAAGATCTTCAATGTGAAACCAAGAATCGCTCTCTAGGGAATTGTTAGCCTTAGTAGCATTTGATAGGGGAGATTGTTAGTCTGATGAAGAAGATGAGATTAAAAGCTTTCAAAACAAGTGTGAGCATGTCGGTCAAAAGCATAAGTTGATCAAGAAAAGTTAAATCAAAATGATTCAAGACAAGGAGATGATGCAAGATTAAAGATCTCCAGCACTCAAAGTCAAAAGAAGAAGGATCAAGATCAAGATCATGAAGCATGAAAGAACAAAGGCATTACAAACAAGAAAAGATGAAGACAAGACCGAAGAAGGCAAAGCATAAAAGTCAAATCAAGATAACCTCAACATTGGGGGAGATTGTTAGCCTTAGTTTTAAATACGTCAAACAAGAATGTTATCGGTCATCTTAGTCATTATTAGTCTTAGTTTGTAATAGGCTAGTCGGGTTTAACGGGCTTGGATTTAAATCTAATATTGTTTGTATTTTTGGCTCTAAGCCCAGCCTAAGAGAAGAGTCCGTACGCCTAATTATGTGGCTTGAACTATAAATACCACCCTCCTAGCTCTCTAGGAGGGTGTTAGTTGTCATTTGTTTTAGTGATAATCATAACACTCTTTTTCGCTCTTTAATATTCTTCTTATTTCCATCTCTTTTCTTCTTAGCTTATTCGGCTTATTGCATTGCTTATTGGTTCGTGTGTTGTGATATGGTTAAACTTTGGGATAACATTAAGTGTGGGATGTTTCCAAGAATAGAGGTGCATTAAATGCAGTTGTACTCTTAAACTAGATTCTTGACACATCCCAACTACCCCCACTAAGGAGTCAACCTCGTACCACTATAAAAATAGAATGTTTGTGAGAGTAAATGTTATCGCTTTAATTTCTTTGAAATTATAATGCATTTACTTCTTTGTCGAACTTACAATTAGTCAGTTGATCCTATCAACGTGTCTACACAAGTTCGCTTGTAAACTTGATAATCTGTCAAGTTTACTTGTTCAAAGAATAATCATACATTGTCATTAAACAAGTATGATCCGTAACACTTTGTAATACTTTGATTATTAATCAATAAATCATTACACGATTAAATATCTATATCTTTGTGTTGCATGCATGTTTATTGCCTTACTTTCCATAAGATGTGTTAAATTGGGACTTTCAATTGGTATCAATAAAAATTCATAAAATGAGAGACTTTACACACATCAAACTAAGAACATGATTGGTGATCGTACAATAGATTGCACCTTCTTGATCAGAGCGTATTGAGTAGATTATTAGCTTGGATACTTCTATGAGTAGGAATGGATCTGCAATAAGATAGAAAGAAATCACTTGGGTTAGCACGAAGCGTAGGGGTAGACCCTACGAACTGGCTCCATCGTGAGAATCAGTAATTATGGAAATGGTATGTGTTTAGAGAGAGAGGGTAGTGTGTGAGTTATGACATACCTAATTTGGGTAAATGGGGCACTATTTATAGGTAAACCCTATGAATGACCTAGTCTTCCCTACGTGTCTGATTCTGGTTGGCTAGAGTGGAGCATGATCTCGTGAGCCAATGAGAGGTTATCTGACTAGGCTCCGAGATCGTTCCCATGTGCGGCGATTATGCACGAGCGTGAATAAAGGACAACCGTTTGTCCTTGCTGGGTCCACAAGATATTCTGCCTTATCTTATGTCTCGGAGCCTCGCTAGTCTCCTCAAAGGCTCTGTTGGAACCGTAGAGGCTCCGATGAGAACAATCTTTGTTGTATGTTGGAGATTCCCTTACGGTAGCCTTTGATGGGCTTTACGCCAATATATTCCCGATATATCTGAGTTGTGTAGCATCGAAGGCTAGGCTCTGAGCCGTGAGATGGGGTACACCATCAATTGGCTTTTAGACGGATGTCACAAACAGAAGATAAGATAAACAAATCACATTGTTAAGAATCAGTATTTTTAGTGTATGACGTAAGTTTTCTCAAATTTTGCATGTGTCAAAATTAGGAAATTATTGTGTTTACTTTATATAATAGATGATGATTATGAGGGTTCTATAATCTAAGAAAGGTCAGAAAAACTTACGTGAGAGAGTTTTATGTGGGTACTGAGAGTTTGAGTTTCTCAGTCTTGCAACCACAAATGTATATTGAGTTTTTCATTAGTGGATTAGGTTAAAGGAGCCGAACTGGAGAATCTTGGTGTTGCATTTTTTTAGTCTTCTTAATTGTTTGTATATCATTATGATCCTTTGTTGTGGGTGTACGATTCCAACAAGTAATATCACGGCCAGGTTTAGGAGAAAAATCATACTACTTGGAGAAGTCTGTGATGAGAAGAACGAGGAGCTTGTGTTTACTTCGTCATAAACTCAAATGAATACCAAAATCCTAGATGGCGTCGGTTATTGACATTGGGATTGGCATAGATTCATTCAAGGAGGTCGAGAGCAAGACGAGTTTAAACATCTCCAAATTGAACTTTTAAATATCTCGGTCTCCAATAGATAGGATCGATGGCGATGGCTTCTAGACACTTATGTAGAATTCAAGGTTAGCTTTCTTCGAAACATTATTGATGAGAAATATCTTCCTTCATGTAGTGAGACAAGACATATTTCTTTTATTCTGAAAAAGTATGTGTTTTTATTTGGCGAGTTGAAAAGATAGGCTACCAACACGCATGAATTTGAAAAAAGGAAACATAATGGACTCTTTTTTGTGCCCATTTTGCTTTGAATTCTGTGAAATCATGACTCGTGTTCTCATTGGCTGGGTTAAATCTCCACGGACTAAGGTGTTTCATTGATGGGGTTTTGCATTCCCTTTGAATGCAAGTATTTATCGAATCAAGGGATATGTAAAAGAGCTTGATGTAAGTCGAAAGAAGCAGTTTCATCATATTCAACTAAAATGCTTTGAGGCCTCTATCTTCAGCCTAGGTCGTCTTGAATGCAAGAAACCATGAGGTTGTCAACTTAAAAGAGCCAAATTCATATAGGTGTTTTATAGAAGTTCAAAGACAAGCAGTTTCATCATATGGGATAGTTGGGTTGCCAACCCGAGGCTTTCTTTAACTAGCACACTGGTTCTAGATAAACAAAAGCAAACAAGTAGAATAACAATGTTCTAGCTAATATGAGATGTAGGACTCTCCAAGGTCCAAAGACTTCACAAAACTCTTGATAAAACCTAACATCGATGGCCTATAACTATTTATACTGATGTGTGACTTGTTGACCAAGAATATAAATTAAGAAAACATAATCTAACGATAATAAAGAATTAATTTAACGAATCTAATTAGTCGTCAACCCTTATGTGTTAATTAATTTTCGAATGGCCTTTGTTTATTGTATAAGTTACATAACCAACGTTTACAATAAGATGGCGGGCAAACGAGCAACAAGCTGCGCCGCAACCTCGTTTTGGATGGCAAAACAAATCCTACTAAAAATAAAGTTTTGTGTCTTAGGGGTCAAAAAATCACTTTGCACAACCCGTTGAACCCTAGTCAAAAACTCCTCTGCTTCCGGTGCTAGAAAACCAAATGTATCAAAAGCAAAAGGGATAAACACGTGTTGATTCTCAAAACAAGCTTTCTCGTGTTTAGCAACTTTGCTTGATTCCGCTTTCAACGCAGCTTGTCCTGCAACAAACCCATTGTCCCTGAGCTTTCTCGTGTTTAGAAGGGACACTCCAGTAAGATCCACACAAGAATGTTTCCCCCCGGCCCACCCAAACACAAGTATATCATCTGGCCGTAAGGTAGACCTCCTTTCGAGTGGATTTGTCAGAAAATTTACGGGGGCCTCCTTTTTAGAAGAAATTTCAGCTCGTTTAAGAACATCGTACAGATTAGTTGGTAAATATTAAGTCAACATATTTTGATTGATCTTTTTCCAATATTAGTCATGCCTATGTTTAGTATGATTACTCATGATTAGTTGTAGATTGATACTCTTAGCTGTCATAGTTATCTTGGGCAAAAAGGCCCTATCTCTATAATGTATATATATGTCGATTGGTTTGTGTTAATGGACAAGGAAAACATTTATCCCTTCAATATGGTATCAAAGCCAATCTTTTCCCTCCTAAACTCTCTCTTCTAAAACACGTCTCCCCCGGGGACACTCCAGTAAGATCCACACAAGAATGTTTCCCCCCGGCCCACCCAAACACAAGTATATCATCTGGCCGTAAGGTAGACCTCCTTTCGAGTGGATTTGTCACAAAGTTTATGGGGGCCTCCTTTTTAGAAGAAATTCCAGCTCGTTTAAGAACATCGAACAGATTAGTTGGTAAATATTAAGTCAACATATTTTGATTGATCTCTTTCCAATATTAGTCATGCCTATGTTTAGTATGGTTACTCATGATTAGTTGTAGATTGATACTCTTAGCTGTCATAGTTATCTTGGGCAAAAAGGCCCTATCTCTATAATGTATATATATGTCGATTGGTTTGTGTTAATGGACAAGGAAAACATTTATCTCTTCAATATGGTATCAAAGCCAATCTTTTCCCTCCTAAACTCTCTCTTTTAAAACACGTCTCCCCCCCCCCCCCAATCTGACGTCCCTACCCCTTAACCCTAATAAAAAAATAAAAAATAAAAATCGACTCCCATGACCGTTGAAGACAATCTCCCTCAAATTTTGTAATCATTTTAATGAAGGATCGTGTAAGTTCAGTGATCAATGCAAGTTTATACATGATTATAGGAATAGGTCGGGTTTAAAACACATAACAAATGGTATTGTTACAGAAGGACAACAAAGACGTGCGTCTGCTACACATTCACACCATCAGAGTACACCAACGTGGGCTCCCCTTGGTTATTATACATATCGGCTGGCCCAGGTACACTCACAGCCCACTAGACACACCAACCAGACCCATTATGGTTTATTTCACTCGCCATGCCCATCTACATTTGTCCAGCTACCACTTGTGGCCCAACAACCACTACCTCAATTGTATTATAATTCAGTACCATCTCCATAGCAACATCCCTGACAAGGTCTACTCGGTCCCGCTCCAGCACACTACGGATCTCAGGCTACATTTCTTCCTAGTGCTTTTAGCACTATGACATTGCAGGACCCGACTTGGCACATGGATACAGGTGCCTCCTCTTATTTAAATTTTAACTCAAGTAATTTACGTACCATATTTGATAAACGTTTATTCCTATCTGTTCATGTCGATGGTGAGAATTCTATTCTGGTCACTAACACCGGCCATAGCATTGTTCTTTCCCTTCATCGTCAATTTCATCTTAATAATGTTGTTGTTACCCCCACTATAATTAAAAATATCATTTTTGTCTGTCAGTTTACTAGAGACAATAATTGTACAATAGAATTTGATCGCGTTTGGTTTTTCTATGAAGGATTTCTTGACTCGTCATATCCTCTTTCGATGTGACAGCTCGGGCGATCTCTATCCAGTCACCAAGCCGTCACCTTCTCCTACTGCTTTCCTCTCAACAAGTGCATCTACGTGGCATCAACGCCTCTGTCATCCAGGTGATGAAGTGCTACGCTCCCTTGTCTCTCGTCAGTTTATTTCGTGTAATAAAGAAAAGTCTATACATATTTGTCATGGGTGCCAGCTTGGCAAACATGTGAAGCTTCCATTTCATAATTCAGATTCCATTGTTGAACATTGCTTTGATATTATTTATTCTGATTTATGGACATCCCCCATTGTTAGTGGTTTTAAATACTATGTCTTATTACTTAACCATTTTTCTCATTATCTATGGATCTATCATCTTCATTCTAAATTTGACATGTTTGATAATTTTTTGCATTTTCGCGCTTATGTCAAAAATCAACTAGTTCAACTTCATTCTCACTATCATGATCACCCAGATAAGCAACCTTTTCTGGAGGTTTGCCCTCATCATCCACAAGTGAAATTTTCCCATCAATAATTAGTTTTTCAAGCTTATCAATTTTTTTCAACAATAGGAGTAGTACTAATACTACTAGATCCCACATTCCAAAACGAGGATCCACTAGAATTGACCTTTAGACTAGCCAAATTTAAAGTCCCCCCATTTGTACCCAAATGGACATCATTTTCAACCGAATTAAGCACATCAAATAGGTTTGGATTACTAACCTCTTTTCTAGACTCCGCATCTTTCTCCTTATTACCACTAGTGTTGACATTATCCACTATTAGAAGCTTCGTTAACATTTGAGTTTGTGTAAGCCATAAAATGGTAGTTTTGTTGTAAACCTCTAACACTTAATCATCACTATCCTCATTAACAGGATCATCAACCTTTTTACAAGTCACATTAGAAGCAGTAGGAAGTGTTGATTTACAAGGTTTTAGTGGCTTCCCATCTTCACCCACTAGCACAAGCTTCCCAACAAGCATCTGACTTTCCAGTTCATTATACCTGGCAACCAAAGGTGTAGTACTTGGACTACCAGAAGCCGAATCAGCCACTTAATGGATAACTTTCTTACCTAAATTTGACGACCCCCCATTTGATCCAAGCTCGTCATCATTCTTAATCATGTTTAACGCATCAAACGGATTAGCTAAATTCGTCTCATGTCTAGGCACTTCATAATTCTTTTTCGTACCACTAGAACTCGCACCATTCTTCTTAGATACATCTTGGTAAACTTGTTTCTTAGGCTTATATTAGACCTTAGACCCCACGTTAGTACCATGAGAAGTATGTCTAGGAGGTTGTTGGAAACCATCACAAGTCGTGTGTTGCTTCTTAGGTTTATCGATTACTCGTTTTGTGCATGACAAATTATCATGCCTAAATATCATACACATCCCACGTCTAGGTGGTTTCCAGTCATACTTCACCCTCATCGTGTGAAGAACCTCTTTATAATCCTCTACATTATGGAATAGCAATAATCATCTCATCTTCTAACTCTTGATCTGCCATTATATCAATTAATGCATGAGCATAATCCATATGACCCCATGATTGCAAACACATAGAACTCATATTTGAATCAATCATAATTGTGTTACCTATTTTAGTAGCCATCGCACTCCATTCATCCGCATTAAACGCCACAATCAGAATATCATGAAGTTTGTCCTAAATAGGAACCTAATTCAGATCTTCCTTTAGTAAGTTAGCAGTAGGCGTCCAATTCTTCAAAATGAATGGGACATATCGAATAAACCAAGTACCATTCTCCAATACCTCATTCATACCCTCAATCGAAGCAAACTTGAAGAAAAAGAAGCCCTTAGCATTCATCATTACTCAAACTATGCCATGCTTTTGCCAAGCATTCTTAACATAGTACTCAACAATCAGGAATGCTAATCTTTTACCCACAAAATAACCATACAAGCTAAAGCCAAATCTCGAGTCAACTTCCAAAACACCTTAGGAATTTTAACTTCAGCCTTTGCGTTAATAGGTTTATCCGTTTCTAAAGATCTAAAATTTACCTTAGTATCAGCCTTGTTAATAACCAAACTAGCAAAAGATCTTTGACTATTGTTCACATTCGCATTTGGCACACGTTGTTCCCCCTCATCAGCCATACCATTGCTCAAATTAGGTACATTTATAGGTTTTTTACCGTTCTCCTTACTTCCATCCAAGCTAGAATCCATGAGTTCAACACGTCGTGTGCTAGATTCAGTCCCGACCTTATCACCGCCTTTCTTCTTATGGTTTCCACCCATCTCACTCGAATCCAAAAATCCCTTTTGCATGTTTACATCCAAATCATGCACATTAGCCCACACAAGAACAAGTAACGAGCAATGATCTGAAAACCCTAGAACAGCTTATAGAGTGTGTTACGGATGATCAAACCCTACTAATCAATAACGTATAGAATCAGAAATACCCCAAGATCTTGTTTAACAAATCAGAATAACGACGTTATGTTATAGTTCAAGAGAAAAGTCAACAAAAAAGTCAACATTCAGTTTAAACCTTTCCATAACATAATTTCTCGCCTTTTATCATTTCTCAATTTCTATAAATAGGGAGGAGTTCATTTATAGAAAGTAGCTATTGAATTGTAATCACTCATCTTTCCAATAACAAATCCCTAATTCACTAAGTTCTAAGTTCTTTTTTTATTTCTTGAATTTCCTGTTTAGTTGAATGTTCATCCTCATTTCTTAATTGATTTCTGGAAGAACTAGTTTGATCATAACCATTGGTATCAGAGCTGCGATCTTGGCAACAAGATTCAGTTCGAAGTTCTTTTAACAACCACATAATCTGTTTTCACTTCATAATTCACATTTTCGCGCCCAATCTCAAATACGTTCATAATCAATTCAATTCCATTCCATTTCCATTTTGAAAACACGAGTTCTTGAGTCTGTCAACTAGTAATTCGTTGTTCTTGATTAGTTTCTACAGATGGAAATCTTGAAGTATAGATTGTTTGGTGAAATCTTGGAAGTTAGTTGTAATTCTGTTACAGTTTTTGATCAATTTTTGTTAAGCTGTTAAAAGTTACTTACAATGGCCCTACAAACAAGATCAAATATTGGTTCTGATGATTATAATAGAGAAGCTATGAGAGAATCAATTGCAACAATGATGAGGGAAGAGATGGACAAGTTGTTGGCAGAAATGAGAGCTGCTGATGTGGTTGCAACTGCTAATGGGAGTGGTATGGCGGTTAGACCACAAGGTGAGGCTTAAAGGGGTATGCAATATCATAGGGTTACCAAGATTGAATTCCTAAGGTTTGGGAAAGAAGATGTGAGGGGTTGGCTATTCAGATGTGAGCAATTCTTCAAGGTGGATAATGTGTCAGATGAGAACATGGTAAACCTCATATCCATTCATCTTTATGATCTAGCGTTAATGTGGCATAGGCAATTTGTTAGGTTTATGGGGGATTAAGTGGCTTGGCCATTGTATAGAGAGGCTATCTTGCAGAGATTTGGTGTTGCTTATGATGACCCATTGGGTGAGGTCAAAAGTTAAAGCAAATTGGATCTGTGCAAGACTACATAGATGTTTTTGACAAATTGCTATGTAGAATTGACTTGTCTATGGAACAATTAATGAGTTTCGTTATGGCTGGATCGCAACATGAGATTGAGTTGGCTGTAAGGATGTTGAAACCTGGAACTTTAGCAGAATTGTATGGCTTGTGCAAGTTGGAAGAGGTTAGGTTAGGTGTGGTTAAGCAGAAACAGAAAATGCCAATGATACCCATTCCAAGTAGTTTGTTAACACCAATGGCACTACCAATGCTATTTTACTAGACTCAAAACCTTGGCACCTCCAGCTCATAATGCAAATTCGGGAGAGGAAAAGGCTTCTACTTTCTCAAAATGTCTACTTCTCAAAATGGTCCATTGAGGAAGCAGTTGACTCAAAAGGAATTGGAAGATAAGAGGGCAAAGGGTCTATGTTTTTATTGTGATCAGAAATATGCTCTTGGCCATAAATGTAGTGGTCAAGTTTATTGTTTGGAGGTAGTAGTAGAAAACACTATGGAAGAGACAAGGGAAGAGGATCAGGAGGAGTGTTTGGATGATTCCATTCCTTGGGAACCAGGTCCAGAATTGTTTGGGGAAACTAATCCACAGATTTCCTTGAATGCTCTTACTAGAGTTAGCAGTTTTAGAACAATGAGAATCATTGGGTGGGTAGGCAAACATGAGCTACACATCCTGATAGATACAGGAAGCACCCATAATTTCTTGGATGTGACTACTGCTAAAAACATAGGCTACCACATCAAGCCAACATGTCCATTAAAGGTAGCCATAGCAGGGAATCTATTACGTGTTCTATTTGTGACAATGAGGTGGAGTCGTCTAGCCATTTATTTTTTAAGTGTAATATGGTTAGAGATATTATCCGAAAGATAACACGATGGTGGGATATTACTTACATAGAGGCCGACTCATATGAAGATTGGTTAAACTGGCTTGTGAATCTTCGCTTATCTTCTAATTATAAGCAGGCTCTCGAAGGTGTTTTTTACGTAATGTGGTGGCATGTTTGGCAATATCGGAACAAGTATATCTTTGAAGCGGTTTCTTCTCCAAAGGCGATGATTTTTGAGGATATTGTGTCTCGGTCTTTTTATTGGTGTCGTAATAGATGTAAAGCCTCGTTTAGTTGGAACGATTGGCTTAAAAATCCGTACCTTGTCGCTTTGTAATTTCTAGCTTCTTGCTAGTGGTTTAATAATATATTGCTGTTCAAAAAAAAAGGTAGCCATAGTAGGGGAAAGAAGCCTTACTAGCAACAATGTGTGTAGCAATTTTACATGGAGTTTACAAGAACAAAAATTTACTACTTCAGTAATGTTGTTACCATTGGGTGGCTGTGAGATGGTGTTGGGAATGCAATGGCTTTCCACTTTGGGAGACATTATTTGTAATTTTAGAGAACTAAGAATGAGTTTCAAGTACAACAACAAAACTATGACACTTAGAGGGACTCAAAAGGGAGCTGCACAGTGGATGGAAGGGAAGCAAAATGGTAAAATATTGACATCTACTTTTGTACAATGTTGTGCTATGACTGTGTATCCAACTACTTTACTTCAGCTTCAAGGGGAAGAACAACATGAGAACAAATTAACCTTGCCTGGATTAACTCCTCTATTACAAGAATTTGAAGATGTCTTTGCAATTCCTACTAGTTTGCCACCTACCAGAAGTCATGATCATAAAATTCCACTAAAGGAAGGCACACAACCAGTTAACATCAGACCTTATAGGCACCCACCCACTCAGAAAGATGCTATAGAGGTCATGGTAAAGGAGTTGTTAGATGTAGGGGTAATCAGGCACAGTCAGAGCTCATTTTCTTCTCCAATTGTCATGGTGAAAAAGAAAGATGGCTCATGGAGAATGTGTATTGACTATAGGCAGTTAAACAAGAACACAATCAAGGATAAGTTTCCAATACCCTTGATTGAAGAATTGATTGATGAGTTACATGGTTATGTCATTTTTTCAAAACTGGATCTTAGATTAGGGTACCATCAGATAAGAATGTGGGAAGCTGACATTGAGAAGACAGCTTTTAAAACCCATGAAGGGCACTATGAGTTCCTAGTCATGCCCTTTGGACTCACAAATGCACCTACTACATTTCAGTCTCTTATGAATGAAGTGTTCAGATCTTTTTTGAGAAAGTTTACCTTATATAAGAAAAAAGTCAACATTCAGTTTAAACCTTTTCATAACAGAATTTCCCGCCTTTTATCATTTCTCAATTTCTATAAATAGGGAGTAGTTCATTTGTAGAAAGTAGCTATTGAATTGTAATCTCACTTTCCTTGTAACAAACTCATCTTTCCAATAACAAATCCCTAATTCACTAAGTTCGAAGTTCTTTTTCTATTTCTTGAATTTCCTGTTTAGTTGAATGTTCATCCTCATTTCTTAATTGATTTCTGGAAGAACTAGTTTGATCATAACACGTTATAAACAATTAACGATCAGCGTATGCAAAAAAGAACCAAATGTGCAAACCCTAAAAACGAAAAATTTAACCCTAAACCAACTGAGAATCGAACAACAAGTAATGAACTCAAAGATTGATTACTGATAGACGATCAAAGATTGGTGTAAGACCAGTAAACGATTCAGGAATTGAAGAAGGATTGGTCTTTTTTGTAGGGTTAATGATCATCACCTAGGGGAGAGAGGGGGACTTTTTATTTATTTCATTATTTTTGTATGTAGCAGCAATATTTTCAATTCGTAAGCAATTTTTGTTGTGTTCTTCTATGTATCATGTTGTTTAAGACTATCATATAACATCATCTTGTAAATTATATAAACAATATAAAGAACTGAGATAATAAGTTGATCATCTAACATAAACGATAGCATTGAATTGTTAGTCAATATTTTGTATTAAATATATACACATTATGAATCATATATATGTACCCAATATTATTATGAATCACATACACATTATTCACACTTACTGAATAAGGGAGTGATAAGGTGAACCTGACCAATACCCGCATACGTACTTAGAGGCTATTTGTAAAACATGAGAAAAACCGTTAAAAAGCTCCGCACAGGATCAAAACTCCATGTCCTTAAAGTTGTTTACACACTCCATTTGCTGCAAGCCTCATGCGTAATGGACCCTGGATTTGATGCAGAACAACATTGTTTCTCGTCAAGGAAAACTTGCAACGTAATGACAATGGCGGAGCAGAAAACCGGCTTGGCAAGTAAGATAAAAGGCAATAGTGATGAAGCAATTTGAACAACCTTTTGTAAGTGTTTTGGTGTGTTTTTTATCTACGAAAAGCGTTTTCATACACACCATTTTATAGCTTCAAATCATCCCACTATACATGATAAAATGAATCACGATCATAGGCTAGGAACTAGGAGGTGATGGTAGAGACGGTTGCAACTTATGGCTGCCTTCCAAGTCTCCCACACTCCCATTTTCTCATTGACTTTATCAGCCCTCATGCATACACGTTCGTCTTAGTGGTTACTTCTAAATCACATTGTATCAAACGTTATACAAACGGTAAATGTAGGTTACAAATATGCTAATTGTACATCATGCTTACTTCAAAACTTGCCAACATTATCATAATTTCCAACAACGTTGTAGTACTACCTTATTTCCTAATTGACAAACGCGTATAAAAGAAAGCATATTAACATTTTTAAACATACATGGATTTTAGTGGCGAAATTAATAACGAGTAAAGACAAGAAAAAATTTGTTAAATGTTATCTAGAAATGAAATGTTAAGGTAATAATTATTACAATTTATTTGTGAACTGAAACTTGACATTTTAACTAATGGATCTAGTGCGTCAACCACCTCTAGTATTATTCAGTTGTGGCCGATCATGAAGAGTTCTAGATCAGCTCCTACCGTGAATCAATAAAAGAACTTTTTCTTTTTGGGTAAAGGGTCAATAACAGAATTTGTTAGGTCAATGGAAGGGTTTGTCGTCGTATCACTGGTTGTCATAGTTAGTTCCAAGACAGTTGCATATCTTGTAAATGACGATCGTGGTTCCAATGGTGCGGGAAGGTTCTGGGACCATTGTCCTTCGAGCATGAAAACAACAGTGGACATGGTGGGGCGGCTTTTTGGATCCTCTTGAACGCATAATAGCGCTATATTTATCCATCTCATAGCTTCCGTAATGGGAAAATCTGGATTTAGGGAACGATCTATAAGTTGTTCTCCTTTGTTTTCTCTCCATAAGCGCCATACCTTTAACAATTGAAACATTGATTAAATTCAAAATATATAACATGAAACTGAGGTTTGTTTTATTGAAGATACTGTTATTTGCTTACAGCTGAGAGGAAGTTTTGTGGCACATCTTCGATACAAAATCTGTAGTTTAGCTGTCCAGAAATAATTTCTAACAAGAGGATGCCGAAACTATAGACATCTGACTTTGTCGAAAATAAGCCTTCCATTGCATATTCTGGTGCCAGGTATCCACTGTCGCAATTAATCATGTTCCATCGTCAGTCGGAAAAGGTAGGATATACTCATAGATATAAATCTGTGACTAACAAAATAGCCGTTGCTATTTTCGTAAGAATTTTAAAAAGAAGGCATATGCCTGTATCCTCGTTTTATCCGTTAGATATACATGTTACATGGCATCAAGTATATACAATATTCATATTAGTGACTTAACAGGCGTTTCGTAAGACCAATTGCATCGTCACTATTAGCTTTAATTGCTACATATGGTGGGATAATGTTTAGTGACAGCTATTGCTTGTTAGTGTTTACTTAAGAAAATACAAATGTATTGAAAGCTTCAATGAATTTTTGTTGATCTTTAAGTGATGGGTCTTTGGTACTGGAAAAGTAGGTAACTTACTATGTACCAACTATTCGATTGGTGTTAGCTTCCGTTTCAGAGACACCAAAAATTCTAGCAGTGCCAAAATCCGAAATTTTGGAGTTCAGTTCAGCGTCCAAAAGAATGTTACTGGCTTTCATGTCACGATGAATTATTTTGAGGCGCGAGTCTTCGTGTAGGTATCGAAGTCCCTTAGCAATTCCACGTACAATGTTGGCACGCTTAGCCCAATCGAGTTCTTGACACTTGTTAGGATCTGTTGCATTTTATTACTTGAAAACATTCATAAAAGTCATGTAAATCTGAAAATTTCTGGTAATGAGAGAGATTTCTGTTTCTATAGTCATAAAATAATGACATTCTTGAAGTGAAAGAACAAATACAAACCAGAAAGGAAGGTTTCGAGACTGTTGTTAGCCATAAATTCATAGATCAAAAGTCGTTCAATTCCTTTAATGCAATAACCCAAAAGCCGAACTAGATTTTTGTGCTGAAGTTTTATAATCAGTTGTACTTCTGTCTTGAACTCTTGGGGACCTTGCCCGGAGTTGCTTGATAGCCGTTTTACAGCTATTGCTTTCCCATCTTGTAGTACACCCTGAAAAAAGAAGTTCAGCATTACATAATTCGACACGTTTTGAATAGAAAAAATATTTAATTATCTCTTACCTTATAAACAGGACCAAAACCACCTTCTCCGAGCTTATTGTCAGCTGAAAAATTGTTTGTTGCAACTTGTATAATACTAAAACTGAATAAATTCATCTCTCGCGTATCATCAACTTCTGAATCATGCTCGTTACCTTTGGGTGAACAGTTTTTTAACGTAGCTTGAAATTTGGGTAATAATGAACCTATTACAGAATCATACACCACATTAAATCATGTTTTTTTTTCTTTTTGCGATATGATATTTATTGTTAGATCCCTTACTTCCGAGGCAAAACAGAAAAGATGAAGGGAGACGCTCTTTTACCTTTGCCCTTCTGTTTCCGGTGCCGTTCTATAAAAATAAAGATCACTATTGCAATCACCACAACCGTCGCTATTATTGAGCACATGATGATTCCTATATTAGTACTTCTTCTGTGTCCTACAAACGTGACTGTTTATTTAGTTACCTAATACATATATTGATTTATTGTCAATGCTTTAAGAATCTTAAAAAGTACCATTCTCGAGTCTTTTTTTTATCATGCCCTCTTAATTTACAGGTATTTTTACCCTTTTAATGAGTTCCATTATGAGTTCGTCCAAGGGGTGTGGTTTTGAGGTATGGTGGTTTTGGGTGTTACAGTTGTTAGTCATGTTTGGTTATATAAAGTAAAAATTTACTGGTAAATTTATTTTGCCTACAAAACAAAAATTTTACTTGTAAAGTTATTTTGCCTATGAAACATTAAACAAAACATGAAACATTTACTAAAATTAACTCTCTCACAAATCAAATATCCGCTTAAAAATGTACACATTTTATAAAAAGTGAGCCCAATACATTCTCGGCCAATATAATGTGGATATTTATTTTGGGACAAGGAGTATAAGTATGTAAGTTTATATAGATGTTTGTGAGCTTTTCCATTGAAGTACTATGTAGATTTTTTGTTAGCTATTCTATTCAGTTATTTTGTGTGATTCAAAAAGAAAGAAAAGGTTAGAAACCACTTGCCTGAAGATGGCAAAGGTGGATACCATGTCGGACTTAAGAAATTATAATTCTGATACCGGACAATACAACTAGGATTGTAAACCCTTACTCCCAAACTTCTATCGTCTAGAGTATCTGCGGTGGCTTTGAGCAAGCATTGATAACATTCGGTCTCTAGTAAATCAGGACTACACTGCATGTAGCCATAAATAGTTGACAATCCGGGCTCGGTTATGCTGCGTGAAGCATATTTTCGGACCTTCCCTCCACCCGCAGCTTCTGGTTGTAAGGCTCCAAGCAAATTCGTAACCGTTTGTTTCCATATATCATAGCTAGAATCTGAAACATTATTCGGATCGCTGTGGTACCAAAATGTATCATCAATCCCATATCCCATAGACTGATTTGAGTACCTTAGTGAACAAGCCTCATACCATATTCCAGCCTCAACTTGAATAGGACAACGTTGTCGTAAATCGCGACCAGCCTTGTCTACACATTTCTGGCAGGTTTCTGGCTCCAAGTCTCCTCGGCAAAAGGCAGCGGCATTAGCTTGTCCAGACGTGGAATTGTAAAACCCGAATCCATTGTTTCTTGTGATTAATGAGTTGAAAACGTTGTCAAGGTCTTGTTTATAGGCCGATTCTCGATAGTAAACCGGTATCATCGCACTCATGTTACCACAAATCATCTTGGGCAGTTGTTAGATCACAATTAAAGATTAAGGATGTAAAAAGAAACAAACCCCAAATGAGGAAGTTCATTTTCTATTGACCCCTTGACTACGGGATCTTCAAAATTTATAAATTTTGAACCAATTTTGTTTTCATATAAATTATTCTACTATAAGAAACTTGCCACTTATATAAATAAAGTTGATGGGGGTTCATCGGGCGACAAGATACCTTTGATGAGCTAGCAACGATTTATTAATCTGGAATCAAGCTAGATACCTTTGGTTTTATCAAAGACGGCAAACGGTGAAAGATTCTTTTAACAATTCAGTTCAATTACAACAAGTTAACTCAAAACATAATAAGCACACAAGAATTTTGGCTACAAAGTTGAACTATGTTGTTCATCACACATGTATATTATATAACTAGACTTGTGATAAACAACGTAATCGCTAAGATTATTTAATGTAGAAAAGTATTAGTTGTTGGTTACGGTTAAGAGAAAGTTTTGAGGTTGATATTGGTCAAAGAACCGGTTGATTGTTGTCCAGAAATGATCTCAAACAACAACACACCAAAACTGGATGTCGAGATGGGCCTTGCATTGTATATGCCGATGGCATGTATCTACTGTCTCAATTACGGTAGTAAAAATTAAGTACAGATTCAAAAGCAAATGTTTGTTGTAAAAACATAGATTGCACGGATAATCGGCTTCAAAATTTCCATCTATCCCTATATTTGAAATAATTTCGCTTTATTCTTACCAACATTCATTTGTTATATTATATTTAGGGGTTATTATACAAAGAAGTTACTATACTTTCCCAAAAAGTTCGCCTAAGTTACTCAACTTTCATTTTGTTCACTTAGGTA
>BQNB010033352.1:0-52410 GCA_026074375.1 Tanacetum coccineum
AAACCAGCATTGAATCGGATTTAATATGGCTAATACGGTTTTCTATCATTTGGCTTGTACCGCTTTTCTATCTTCTAATCTTTATCTTTTATGTTTATTATGTATTGAATTGGTATTTGTCATCACCAAACATGTGTCAGTCTCTCAGGCTGTACCCCCCATTTCATTAGACAACGTACATAGCATAGGTTTAACCAGTAAATAGACTAATTAAAATACTGATAGAATATTGGATAAAATTTCCACTCTTAGTTTCAACACCCTACTTACCGCAAACTCCATCTTGACCGGGTACACTGCTCGTTAAAGTGTTGTTTTAGGTTTGTCGGCTAAATATAAATTTAAAACTTGATAATCAAATAATTGACCCTACACAACAGCACGTCAGAACACTAAGTTCAAGATGTCAATGAGGGGCATATGTCATTCTTTTTAGGATTACAAATTTCTCAATGTCCCAAAGGCATCTTTATAAACCAATCTAAATATGCTTATGAAATTGTTAAAAGTATGGTTTGCTTACTACTGATTCTGTCAACACACCCTTAGTAGAAAAAAGTAAACTGGATGAAGATCTATAGGGGAAACAAGTTGATGCTACACTTTACCATGGCATGATTGGATCCCTTATGTATATTTGGTATGTGTTTAATTACACATACCTTTGACCACTAAGACTGAACTTAAACGACAAAAAACCGTACCAAAAATACATTGTATTTGTATGTTTTGTATTTGTATTGTGCAGGTATTGGATATCTAAGAAAAGGATAAAAATAGAAGCCAAATCGACAAAACCGAGCACGAGAACAGAAAGAGCGTAATCAGAAGTCAAAATCAAAGCCAAGTCAAAAGTTAAAGTCAATTCAAAGTTAACCCCGGGAAGTGGATTTGGAAAGAGCATCGAAAACCGAACCCGAAAACCTAAATTGCCAAAAGTGGGCCCACCCGTACCCACCTAGTGGGCCCGGGACAGCCCACTTATAATTCTTTAATAAACCCTTAAACCCTTAAAACAGCCCAAGTCCATTTATATAATATAACCACACCCGGCCCAAACACCAAGCCCCATATCGCCTTATAACCCCGTAAAACCCCCACACCTCTTTTATAAACCATTAACCACCGCCGTTAGTGACCCTAAAAGGACTAACGGTGAGAAACCCATATAATAAACTACCAAGGACCAAAGTTTGTATCACCAAGGACTAAACTTGTAATAAACAAATATAACTCTCTGGGGGGGGGGGGGGGGGGGGGGGGGGTGGGGGGGTGGGGAGGGGGGGGGGGGGGGGGGGGTGGGGGGGTGGGGGGGGTGGGGGGGGGGGGGGGGGGGGGGGGGAGAGGTGGGGGGAGGGTGGGGGGGGGGGGGGGGGGGGGGGGGGGGGGGGGGGGGGGGGGGGGGGGGGGGGGGGGGTGGGGAAAATTGTTGTGTGTTGGGTGGCCATAAACCCCCAAACTTGTGCCCTGCGCCAGATCAAACAAAACAGAGATCAAAAACACCCTTTATCCTTCTCCCGCTCAACATCATTCATTGCACTATTCATCCATCATCCCAAAAACACTCAACCCTAGTCCCCACCCACACCAGACACACCGTCCACCTCCACAAGAATACTTCGAAACCAACTAAATGTACCAACCCACACAGCTGGCATACACGTTGGCAATCCAAGGGAATGATTGTGTGGACGCATCCAAGGGTTGTGATGGATTTAAAAGAAGCAATAAATATGATTAAGGTGCCAAGAATGAAGCTGACTTTTCCTCTCTCCGACAAGAAGCACGCTTGCCAAAAGCTCTCATCGAAGAAGCACACCTCCTGAGTTAACCTTCCTTCGATTAGTATAGAATAGCTCATTTTATAAACCTTATGGTAATTTAGTCTTTAATCATAGCTTTTTAGATTTACCCAGCTTATATTTTAAATGTTATCTATTGTAATCTTTTGTAAATCCTTGTAATGATTTACAGTTAAATGAAAAATTGAAGTTTATATAATTATGTTTTAAAACCCTTTTTATAAGTATAAAGTGTTTGAAATGTTTAAAACCTGATTTATAAGCTCACAAAAGCTCTTTTTAATAACCTTCATAATGCTTTTACTTAAGTTTTTTTAGACAAACTTTTAATCTAGTTTGTAAGGTTTAAGTTTGTTTTATCAAAAATTACCTCAAAAAGCTCTTTGGAAGATAAGCCTAAAAGGGAAGGGCTTATATTGTGCTTTAAAACTCTAGCTTGTATTTATTACAAGCTAGAGCTAAGTAGACAAGCTCTTTTGAGCACATGTTTGCCTTGATTTATTTGGAGGCAAGGGCCCTTTTTGGTAGTTTCATTATTTTCTCTCCAATTATACGTATTTACTGTTTTAAATGCTTATTTGTGCATTAATTGTCCTGCTATATATTTGCTTAATGAATGTTTAATGCTTATTATGCTTGTTTTTAATAGTTTAGAAATCATATTGTTTGAGTATTCCTTATAAACACTGTCTTAAAAATAGCTTGATAAACTAAGCACAATCTGTTTTAAAGCCCTAATATTGATTGCTATATATGTAGTTTTTAAATATGCTTAATATTGCTTATTTTATTCTTGTTAACGAATCTGGTCTTAAAGGGTATTAGTTCACATTTTTTAAAGTTTGCAAGTAAAAAAGAGCAATATTAAGATTAAAAAAGGGGTGTTTGGTAAACTGCTAAATGGATCAAAGTTGATTAAAATTGCAATTGAAGACAACTTAAAGTCAGTTAAGTTTAATAAAAGTATTCTTAAAAATCAGTTTGTTAAAGTTTTTTATAAAGAAGGAGTAAAAACTCATTATAAGTTTTGGGGAGTTATGGTTTGAATTTCTGTTGGTTTTAAGTCGTATCTCATATGCTTAATTGATTATGATCTTGTCTATATTGTTGATTTGTGATGTTTATTTAAGTTTGGTGCAAGGCAAAGTTGTTAAAAACCTGTTAGAATAATAGTCTAAAGCCTTGCATATGTTGTTTTTGAGTTTTTTGCCAAAACTTGTCCATAAGAATTGCTTAAGTTACAAAAAGTTTGAGAAATGCCTTTTCATTTACTTATTATTGCAATCCTGAAATTCAAACGATCCCGTTTTGAGTGTTTGATATTGGTTCTTGAGGCTAAATTTAATATATGTATTGTTATGGATATATGATCATAAGGATCTGTCCGGTGTATGCTTATATTTCAAGCTCAAAAGTGGTGATTTGTTAAGATTTTCAAAGTTTTAGCAAAAAATTGTCCCTAAGTGTGGTTGAGTCAGTTTGAGATCGCCCTATTTCATGAAGCTTTTAAGAGTGCTATATTTTCAATTCCAAATGCTTTTTTTGTAAGCTTATTGAAGCTTTATTTTGGCCTACTCTTCTATGGCATAAAGCCACTAAGGGCCATAAGGATACATTTTGGCTTAGCATATTTTTTAAAGCTAGAAAAGTCCCTCTTGGCCTTTACTTACTAGTTTATTTTTTTTTATTTTTTTTTGCCAAATTATTTGCTTTTAGCTATTTTAAGCTTATCTATTTATTGCTTCTGCTTATTTTAGGTGTTGTTTCTGCTTATTAGAGGTTAGGTTTAGTCCCTAATTTAGCCTAATTATTTTAAGTCTAGGCTTATTTTGTGCTGATTGCAGTTAGCTTTAAATTAAGTTTATAGCTTTTTTTTAAGATTTCTGTCCTTTTTTAGACTTAATTTAGCTAAACCTTTGCTTATTTTAGTTTGTATTAAGCTTATATAGGTATTAGTTTTTTTAGTTATTTTCAGCTTATCGCCCTACATTTAAGCTTAAGGAAGGCTTTATATTGCTTTTACTAGCTTGTTTTATACAAGCTTAGAAGCTAGATATATAAGCTCTTTTTTGAGCTCATTATTTGCCCTGTTTTGAGCAAGGGCCCTTGGTAAAGTTTCCATTTTTTTTTAATTATAGCTTATTTATTATGTTATATTTGCTTATTTGTTGCTTATAGTCTTGCATTATATTGCTTATTTGTGTTTGCTTGATGATGTTTAATTTCTTATTAATTCTTGTTTTATAGTTTAAGAAAATCATTATGTTTATGAGTTTTCTTATAAAACTGTCCCGTTAAAAATAGCTTATAAACAACAACAAGCAGTATTAAAGGCTTATTTGATTGCTTATTAGTTGTTTAAATATGCTTAATAATGCTTATTAAAGGCTTGTTAAGATACTGGTCCTTCAATGGTGCTGTTCATACAAAAATTTTAATAATTTGCAAGGTAAAAACAAAGAGCATTTTAAGTATTTTTAAAGGGGTATTTGGTTTTAAAACTGCTTAAATGTTCCAAGAGTGGATAAAATTGCAATATTACACTTAAGTGTCAGTTTTAGTTGTAGCTTTAACAGTAGTCTTAAAAATCAGTTTGTTAAAGTTTTTAAGCTGTAAAACTCATTTTTAAGGTTTTGAGGAATTGTATAGCCCAAGTCCTTTTTATACCACACCCGACCCAAACCCCAAGACCATATCCCCTTATAACCCCGTTAACCACACCCTCTTTTATAACCTTTACCCTGTTAGTCCCTAAAAGGACTAACGGTGCAACCCATTTATAAATTCCAAGGACCAAATTTGTATCACCGAGGGCTAAACTTGCAATACAACATATAACTTTCAGGGGGAAAAATTGCCATAACCCCAAACTTGTACCCTGTACCAATCAAACAAACAAAGTAACCCCTTTTCCCGCTCACACATATTTGTCACTATTCATCATCTTCCCAAAAAAGCACTCACCCTTTTCCACCCACACCAGACACACCTCACCCCACACCCAACCAACCCATGTGACCACCCCACACAGTTGGCATACACGTTGGCAATCCAAGGGAATGATTGCGTGGACACATCCAAGGGTTGTAATAGATGTAAAGAAGCACAAGATGATTAAAGGGCCAAGATTGAAGCTACTTTTCTCTCTTACACAAGAAAGTGGTATAAGCCACTAAGCCATAAGGATCATTTTGCTAGCTTATTTTTAAGCTAGAAAAGTCCCTCTTGGCCTTTTACTTACTAGTTTTTTGCCAAATTGCTTTTTAGCTTATTTAAGCTTATCTATTTATTGCTTCTGCTTATTTAGGTGTAGTTCTGCTTATTAGGTTAGGTTTAGTCCAATTTAGCTTAATTATTTTAGTCTAGGGCTTATTTGTGCTGATTTGCAGTTTAGCTTTAAATTAAGTGTTATAGCTTTTTAAGATTTCTGTCCTTTTTAGCTTAATTTAGCTTAAACCCTTTGCTTATTTTTGTTTGTTTATGCTTATTAGGTATAGTTTTTTAGTTATTTTCAGCTTATTAGCCCTTCTTTTAGCTTAAGGGAAGGGCTTATATTGCTTTTACTAGCTTGTTTTATACAAGCTAGAGCTAGTAGATAAGCTCTTTTGAGCTCATTTGCCCTGTTTTGAGCAAGGGCCTTTGTAAGTTTCATTTTTTTATTTATAGCTTATTTATTGTTTTATTGCTTATTTGTGCTTATTGTCTGCTTATATTTGCTTATTTGTGTTTGCTTATGATGTTTAATTCTTATTATGCTTGTTTTATAGTTTAGAAATCATTTGTTTGAGTTTTCTTATAAACTGTCTTAAAATAGCTTATAAACTAGCACAATCTGTTTTAGCTTATTTGATTGCTTATTAGTTGTTTAAATATGCTTAATATTGCTTATTATGCTTGTTAGATATCTGGTCTTAAAGGGTTGTTCATAAAAATTTTAAGTTTGCAAGTAAAAAAGGCATTTTAAGTTTTTAAAGGGGTATTTGGTTTAACTGCTTAAATGGGTCAAAGTGGATTAAAATTGCAATTTGACACTTAAGTCAGTTTAGTTTAGCTTAAAGTAGTCCAAAGATTTAGTTTGTTAAAGTTTTTAAGTAGTGAAACTCATTTTTAAGGATTTGAGGAGTTGTGGTTTGAAACTGTTAAGTTATAGCTTATTCTAGTTGCTTATTTGATTGTGCTTTGCTTATTGTTGCTTTTGTGAAGTTTTTGTGTTTATTCATGTGTTAAAAGAGGTTAGAAACATAGCTTTGAAGCCTGCATTGTTTGGTTTGTGTTTTACCAAAACTGTCAAAAATTTGCTAATTTTTGAAAGTTTGAGAAAATGCTTTTTCATTTGCTTATTGTTGCTTATCCTGAATTTCAAACTCCTTTTTGAGTGTTGATTATTGTTCTTTGAGGTCTAAACTTAATCTGTTTGTAGCTTATATGTTCATAAGAATCTGTTTGGTTTGCTATTATTTTTAAGCTCAAAAGTATGGTTTTGTTAAGTATGCAAAAAGTTATCAAATTTGTCTAAATGTTGAGTCAGTGCGAATAGCCCTTTTCATGAAGCTTTTTAATCTTGATCTGACTTTCAAAATTGCCATTTTCATTTTGTTGCTTATTGTAGCTTTTTGGCCATTCATCCTCCAGTTGTATAAGCCAATAAGCCCTAAGATCCTTTTTTGCTAATTATTTTTAAGCTAGAAAAGTCCCTATTGGCCTTTTGCTTATCAGTTTTGGCCAAAAGGCTCATTTGCTTATTTAAGCTTATCTGCTTATTGCTTTTGAATATTTAGGCATAGTTTAGCTTATTAAGTTAGGTTTAGCCCATTTCAGCTTATTCTCTTAGGTTTTGAGCTTATTCAAGCTTATTTGCAATTTAGCTTAAAATCTTTTAAGTTTCATTAGCTTTTTTGATAGATTCTGTCTCTCTACTTGAATTTGGTTTGCTTAATTCCTATTCAAAAAATTGCTTTCTAGGTATAATACTTATCATCTGTTTTAGCTTAATTCTCTTTTTGGTTTGCTTATTAGTGCTTAAAAAGCTCAACAGTAAGCATTTTATGGTTTAGTATAGTTTAGGCTTATTTTGTGCTTATTTTTGATTTACAAAAAAAGTGATTTTGTAAAAATTGCTTATTTAGTGCTTTTCTAAAAAGTTATAAAACAATGGCAAAAACAAAAACATTTGGGATTAGGGGAAGCCCCAGGTGAGCAAGGCTCTAACCCCTGACTCTACCCTTATCCCAAACGTTTTACACACAACACACTCTACCACTTGCCCTGGGGTCTTTTTCGGTTTATCTTTGCATAATTAATCCTTTATACACATTTTATCTCTTTTAGCTTATAAGCCATTTTTAGCTTATTTCACAGCTTATTCGATAAGCTGTTTTCCCATCTTATTTTTATTAGACTCCTCACTGTTCAAGCTACTTTTCATGATTTTTCTAGTTTTTTTTATAAATTGTTTAGTATTTTTAAACATTTAATTTCATTTAAATTATTTTTAATTCATAAAAAATTATAGAAAAGTCAAAAAATATAATTCTTTTTTAGAAAATTTCTTTTAACATTTAGTACCTAGGAAAATTAGATTTGCTTTCGTAGGGTTTAAATTGCAAAATTTGGTTTTTTAGTGTTTTCAAGCTCAAATCTCCCTCGTTTTTGGTCTAGTTTTCTTTGTTCTAGCTTTTTAACTCAATTAAGACTTATAAAAACCAAAAAGATCAATTTAGGACTTAATTTTGATAATTTAGGGTTTTTAGGTCCCGTTTAGGATTCCCGTTTTGCGTTTTTAGTTAAAATTTGTCTTCCCTTAGGTATTTTTAAGTTTTTGCCTTAATTTTCTCGTAGTTTTAGAAAACCAATCATAATCTTGTTCCATTCAAGCATAGATATCAAAACGACTCTCGGCTTTCAATTGCATTCCTCGTTGGGGAAACGACCCGGGAATCATACTCCCGGATTACTATAATTGTGATTTTTTTGATTCTTACCCCTTATATTTATATATTTATATAAGTATTTTATATTTATATATTATATATTTTAAAGGTGGGAGTCAATAATTATCAATTTTTGGCGCCGCTGCCGGGGAGGATTGTATACGATTGTTGAGCCGTTTGACAATTTGTGTTTGAAGATCCTTCCGTGTGAAGTTATTTTGTTTATTTTCATATAAAAAAACACAAAAACATTTTTCATTTCTTTTATTAGTAATTATAATATAAAAAAAACCAAACATATAAAAACATTATCCATAAAAAAAATATAAAGAAAAATAATCAAGTTGGTAAAAGAACACCAGCATATAATACTTTCAACTGAATATTATCCATTAATAAGTTCCCGAACCAAAGAATCAAAAACTTACCTTTTGGGTCTCTCGCGAGGTACGGCTCACCTTTTAAAGTTAAACAAACTCCTTTGTGCGTTTTTCTTTTGAAGAGTTACCGAGAAGCGAGTTGATTATTAGGTTTAAGTGTCTTATCTCATTGTCCGTTATTAAAATATATTGTGAATACATTGTTGAAAAACCAAAAATAAAAAATCAAAAAAATAAAAAAAAACCGAAAAAAAATTAGTATAAATTTTCTTTTTACATTTTAGTGCATGCGCACTCGTTCTCAATCTCGTAATTCTAACCGTCAACAACAACAAGTCAATCTGACTTTTGTTGAACCATTTAATCTTGTGGAACCAATTGAAAATCAAGCTCCTCCCGTAGTTACGATGGATGATACTCGTACTATGGCTCAATTGCTCGAAGCACCCACCGTGGGTTACGAGGATGCCATCATTGTGCCCGAAATCACCGCGGGCAACTTTGAGCTTAAGCACGGTTTACTTACCCTCGTTCAAAACAAAAAATTCTTCGGACATGACAAAGAAGACCCTCATGCTCACATCTGATATTTCAACAAGATCACTTCTATGATGAAGTTCCCGAACGTCCAGAGTACGTCGGTTAAGCTTATGCTTTTCCCATTTTCCCTCGAGGGTGCCGCCCGAATTTGGCTTGAAAAAGAACCCCCTCGATCGATTCTCACATGGGATGATCTTGTTTCGAAATTCATCAACAAATTCTTCCCTCCTTCCAAAACAACAAATCTTCAAAATGAAATCACGAGATTTCAACAACGATTTGATGAAACTTTCTATGAGGCATGAGACCGATTCAATGATCTTCTTCGGGCATGCCCACATCATGGATTTTCAGAGTTACATCAACTCGATACTTTCTATAATGCTTTGAACTCTAATGATCAAGATTCGTTGAATTCCGCCGCGGGTGGTAACTTTTTGGATAAAATGCCCCGTGATTGCCTAAGGATCATTGAAAGCAAATCCAAAGTTTGTAATTCACGTAACAAACCGGTTGTTGCAAAAGTGAGTGCGAGCAGTTCTACCCCCGGTATTTCTCCCGATGTTGTCGAACTTAAAGATATGGTGAAAGCTTTACTTCTCGATAAGAAAACCCAAGCTCCCGCTCCCGTAAAAGCGGTCGAGGAAAGTTGTGTTACTTGTCAGGTGCACATATCTTACCAAACTAGTCCTCCAACGATGGCAACGTTTATCGTGACAATATTCAAGAATTGTTTCCCAAGCCGCCACAGCTAATTTCAATCAAGGAAATACCGGTTACCGAGCCGTGATTCCTAATCAAATTCGACCTCCCGATTTTCCTCTCGTTCAAAACCAAGGAAATAACCAAAACCGTTACAACCAAAACTGGGGAAATAACTACAACTAAGGCCAAATTTATCGACCACCGATTAATCAACCCCCAGTTCACCAAGCTCTACCTTACCAAGCTCCGGCTCCATAAACACAAGGTGTGACAAAGACCGATTTTGAAAGCTACGTCAAGGCTAATGATGCGGTTATGCAAGACCAAAACCAAAACTTGCAAAATCAAATGACCAATTTAACGGACATGCTTTCCAAATTCATGAATTCCAATACCGCCTCTACTTCAGGTTCAGGGACACTCCCTAGTAATACCATTACTAACCCGAAGGTCGATTTGAAGGGTATTACCACCCGAATCGGTGTTGCTTATCAAGGACCCACGTTTCCTACTACTTCTTCTTCTCCTCCTAAAGTAGTGGAACGGAACCGAGGTGGACAAAGGAACACGGTGCCCCTACAAATAACGGAAGCACCAAAGACGTTAAACCTCTGGTTGTCCAAGTTCAATCTCAAGTACCAATTTCTAAGCCCGTTGTTGCTCCCGTTAGTGCTCCGATGCCTAACCCGAAACCGTCAATTCCATATCCTTCGAGATGTAATAATGAAAGGCGCCATGAAAAGGCTAATGACCAAATTGAGAAATTCTACAAAATCTTTAAAGATTTGAGTTTCAAAATTAGCTTAACGGATGCTTTGATTCTTATGCCAAAATTTGCCTCGACTCTTAAAACCTTAATTAGAAACAAAGAAAAATTAAGTGAATGGCTGAGTACTTCCTTTGAATGAGCATTGTTCGACTGTTATCCTCAATAAGATTACCCAAAAAAACTTGTAGACCCCGACAAATTTCATATACGTGCTGAATTTCCCTGATTGGATTGAGTTCTTAGCATTGTCCGATATTGGCGCCTAGCATTAATCTCATGCCATTATTCGTGTGGAAAATGCTTTCTCTTCCGGAGCTCACTCCTACTTGTATGAATCTTGAACTTGCGGACCGTTCGATCACCCAACCGATCAGTATTGCCGAAGATGTCTACCTAAAAGTAGGAAAGTTCAAATTCCCGACCTACTTCATAGTCGTAGACTTTGATGTCGATCCCCAAGTCCTCCTAATTCTCGGGAGATCCTTCTTAAAGACCAGACGTGCTTTGATTGATGTATATGAAGGAAGAACTCTCTTGTCTAAAAGAGCCGTAACGTCAATCTCGACCAAACCAACGAGAATACCCTCTAATTACGATGATATGAAGGCGAACCGAATCGACGTCATTGAAATGGCTTGTGAGGAGTATTCTCAAGAAGTTCTCGGTTTCTCCGATGTGATCGCAAGTGGCAATCCCACTCCATATTATGACCCGGTCATTTCTACCTCTCACACCGACTCTCACTCCCTCGGGATAGTGATTTTCTTCTCGAGAAGTCGATCTTTCCTCTATATTGAAGATGATCCACTTCACCGGAAGTTGATGACCTACAGACCCAGAGTGGGATATTCTTCTTCTTGAATCATTTCTCAATGATGATCCATCATTACCCCCTCCCACTCAAAGAAACTATTTACCTGAAATTCAAAAAGAACTTAAAGTTTGTGAAGCTAAAACTGATAAATCTTCAAGTAATGAACCTCCCGAAGTAAAACTCAAGGACTTACCTCCTCATCTCGAATACACATTTTTGGAAGGTGACAACAAGTTGCCCATTGAGTTTCGAGGAAAAAGCCGCTCTCATAAAGGTTTTGAAGTCACACAAGCGAGCCATCGCTTGGAAACTCTCCGACATCAAGGGTATTAACCCGGAATTTTGTACTCACAAGATTCTTATGGAAGAGGACTACAAACCGGCGGTTCAACACCAAAGACGGGTGAATCCAAAGATCCATGATGTCATCAAAAAGGAGGTTGAAAAACTTCTTGACACCGGATTAATGTACCCGATCTCGGATAGTCCTTGGGTAAGCCCCGTACATTGCGTACCGAAAAAGGGTGGCTTTACCGTTATTGAAAATGATGAAAATGAGTTAATTCCAACTCGATTGGTTACGGGGTGGCGTGTATGCATTGACTACTAAAAGTTAAATGAAGCCACCCGTAAAGACCACTTTCCACTACCGTTTATGGATCAAATGCTCGAGAGATTAGCGGGAAACGAGTACTATTGTTTTCTTGATGGTTTCTCAGGTTACTTTCAAATTCCCATCGACCCTCATGATCAAGAAAAGACAACATTCACGTGTACCTACGAAACGTTCGCCTACCATCGCATGCCTTTTGGCTTATGCAATGCACCGGGCACGTTCCAAAGGTGTATGATGGCTATCTTTCATGATATGATCGAAAAAATGATGGAAGTCTTCATGGACGACTTTTCGGTCTTTGGGAATTCATTCGAAAATTGCCTCTCTCATGTAGACAAGATGCTTCAAAGGTGTGAAGACACCAATCTTTGTCTTAATTGGGAAAAGAGTCATTTCATGGTTAAAGAAGGCATTGTCCTTGGCCATATGATTTCCAAAAATGGGATTGAGGTTGATAAATCCAAAGTCGACGTGGTTGCTAAGTTACCTCATCCCACCACCGTTAAGGGTGTTCAGAGTTTTCTCAGTCATGCCAGTTTCTATCGACGGTTCATTGAGGATTTTTCCAAATTTTCCCGACCGATGACTCATCTTCTTGAGAAGAATACTCCGTTCATCTTCTCTAATGAATGTATTTAAGCTTTTAAAATGTTAAAGAAAAAACATACTGAAGCTCCAATCTTGATTGCCCCAGACTGGGACCTACCCTTTGAGCTTATGTGTGATGCAAGAGACTTTGCCATAGGTGCAGTCTTGGGCAACGTCATGAAAAACACTTTATGCCTATACACTATGCTAGTAAAACAAAGAACGAGGCGGAATCGCATTACACCACGACGGAGGAAGAAATGTTAGCCGTGGTGTATGCCTTCGAAAAATTCTGATCCTACCGTCATCATGAAACAAAAGCATAGTGTAAACCAAAATCACTCCGCCCTAAAATATCCTCCTTTGGTTTAAAAAAGATTCCAAAAGCGAGATTGCTTCGGTTGGGTTCCCTCCATGCAAGGAGTTCACATTCAAAGTCATGACATAACGGAGCCGAGAATCTCACGGGCCGATCATCTTTTCGGATTAGAAAAATCCGTAATGAAAATTGTCTCGACCCAAAGGAGGTAAATAAAAGTATTCCTCTCTGAGTACACTTAATATGGTGACTTTTCGTCGTGACTCAAATACCCCTGGTTTGACCAATTATGCAAATTACCACCGAGGAATTTCAAATATTAAAGGAATTCGTCCCAACCAAAAGAACAATGCTTTTTCAAGGATGTTAAACACTACTTTTGGGACAACCCCTATTTGTTCCAAATATGTGCGGATCAAATGATCCGGCGGTGTGTTGCAGGCCAAGAAGCTGTTGACATCCTTACAGCTTGCCATAGTAGACCCACCAGGGGACATTACGGTGCCAACTACACCGCCAAAAAGGTTTTTGACTCATGATTTTATTGGCCCACAAATACAAAGATGCCATGACATTGGTCACCCGATGTGACCACTTGACAACTGTCAAGGCAACATTACGCACGAGATGAAAAAGCCTAAAATTCCAAACCAAGATTACGAAATCTTTGACGTGTAGTGCATCGATTTCATGGGCCATTCCCGTCTTATAGAGGAACCAAATTACATACTCGTGGCAGTCGACTATTTGTCAAAATGGGTTGAAGCGAAAGCGCTCCCCACCAACGACGCCCGAGTTGTTTGCAAATTTCTTAAATCTCTCTTCGCCCGATTTGGTGCCCCTCGTGCTATCATAAGTGATCGCGAAACACATTTTTGCAATGACCAGTTTGCAAAGGTCATGCTTAAATATGGAGTTACTCACCGTCTCTCTACCGCGTATCACCTACAAACAAGTGGGCAAGTTGAGGTATCCAATCGTGGCTTGAAACGAATTCTTGAAAGGACCGTGGGCGAGAATCGTGCATCTTGGTCGGATAAACTAGATGATTCACTTTGGGCCTTCCGTACCACTTACAAAACACCCATCGGGTGTACCCCATACAAGCTAGTGTACGGAAAGGCGTGTCATCTACCAATCGAGCTCGAGCACAAAGCTTACTGAGCTTTGAAGCATGCAAACTTTGACCTTAAGACCGCGGGTGATCACCAAAAAGTTCAACTCAATGAACTAAATGAACTTCGTGATCATGCCTATGAGAACTCTTTGATCTATAAAGAGAAAACAAAGAGGATCCATGACTCAAAGATCAAAAACCGCGTTTTTAACGTCGGTGATCAAGTCCTCCTCTTTAACTCTAGATTGAAGATGTTCTCGGGCAAGTTAAAATCCCATTGGTCCGGACCGTTCACCATAACCCAAGTCTTTCCATATGGCACAGTTGAATTATCCCAAAACTCCAGGCCAAATTTCAAGGTGAACGGTCATCGAATTACGCACTACTTTGGAGGGGACGTACCTCAAATGGTTGTCCCAGATCTCCAAACCTTCCCCAAAGACAAATGAATTCGGGGATTGGGTCAAGCTTAGTGACCCTAAACAAGCGCTTAGTGGGAGGCAACCCATGCTTATCCGTAGTTATATTATGTAGTAATGAATAAGTGTTTTTTTGTTGTCTCGTGTTTGGTGTTTTGTCCCGGTCCACTCGAGCTTCCTAGCCTTTGCTTGCAATTAGTTTGGGGAAATCCGATATCCTAGATTATTATCGACTAACATTTATCTTTTAGCATACTTGATAAACGGCTTGAGATTTTTGTGATACTTTCTCCATGCTCGGATTATGCATTCGACTTTTTGAGTTCTAGTATGGGGTTATAAGCCTTAGACTAGGAAACATTGAGGACAATGTTTAGTTTTAGTATGGGGTAGTATATCTTCGATATGATCTGACCTGCCTTTGCCCGTTGTTCTCACGTACCCCGTTTTCCCACAAAAATTTTAAAAAAAATATGAAAAATTTTAAAATTTTCAAAAATAAAATAAGTGTTTTGTCATAATTTTGACTTTCCTACTGGGTAGAATAAGAATAAATTTTGACCCGATCGAGCGTGTTGAGCTCTAGCTTGTTCCTTAACTTTTAGGCTAAGCGTTCGCGGAAATTCGCGAAGAACGAAAAATGATAGAGTTAAGTATGAGTGGGATGCTAAACAAGGATTATTTGGAAATCTTAAGAGCTCATGTATGTAATTTGTGGCTTTTTCTCCCATAAGCTCTTAACCGGATTAATAATACGTGCTGTTTTTGGAGATTAAACTTAAATCAACAATTTTTATGTAGTATATAGCAAAAATTTTAGTCTTAGTTCAAACTTATACTTGAATTTTTCAAAAAGAAGTCTTCTCTATATAAAGTAAAAAAAATTGAAATGATGAAAAATGAAAAAATATAATAAAGAATAATTATAAACTGTGGGCTGATAAAAGTTTGATGTAATAAAATTTAAAACGTGGGAGCTGATTAAAAGTTTGTTGTATCTTGCTGGCTCACAAACCGATGTTATAGCTTTAAAGAAGCCCATAGTAAGAATAAAAATCCGAGACTGATAAAAGTTTGCTGCATCTTGCCGGCTCACAACCGATGTTGCAGCCTTCTAAAAGGTCAAGGAAATCACCGAGGTCAAAATAAGACTCCTTGAAACAATGTCGGCTGGCATACCCGATGTGGCAGTGTGTTTAAAAGAAGTGGGTTTAATAATGATACAGCTACATTTGCATGTTTAAATATTAAGTATGAGTTAATAAAATAGATTATTCTTTGGTAAATTTAAATTTGCTTTTTATACTTTGACTATTCTATTTTTATAAGCTATGTGAATTCGGAAAACCTCGAGAGTTTTTGAACCTAAGTCCGTGAGTTCCCGATAATAGTCTTTGTGGGTGTCAAAAAGCCTGGTCACTTAGCAGACAGGTTGGGTATGGTGCGAGATGAATGTTGACTACATGGGATGATCTCGCTTCAAATCATTATTCTTGGGTGGAACGTGAAAACCAAAGAATTTACAAACGTTGATCTCATGGATTTGAAATTTTAAAATAGCACATTCACCTAAGGATATATAATTGTCGGAAGGAAAGTTCACAAGTTGCAAATATGATAGTGTTAGCATCTTAATGGAATACTTAACTAATGATTTTTGTTTTTAGCTTGGTTTGGAGCGAGTAAAAAGTCGAGAATGATGAATTTATCCTTTTTGGGGCATTCTCGGATCGAAATGCATCTTGTTCTATGATCCCAAATGAAAATAACGTAAGTCAAAATTGTTAGTTAGTTGATAAAAGAAAAGCATGAAAAGTACAAAAAAAGAGAAAAATGAAAAACACAAAAATATGTCTAGGAATAAGTGTATATCTTTAAAAATGGTAAAATTGGGGCTTTCGTTACTCTTGATTCTTTTAATTTATCTCGATGAACATTTTGTCTTACTTTTCATAAGGTTATTGTCGGAGGAGGGATAGAGATTCTTAGTTTTCTAAATGCTTACTTATTTGAATTGCGTGAGGGACACGACCAATGTTCTTAGTATGGGGGAAATTTGGTATGTGTTTAATACACTACTTTGATACTAAAATCAGACTTAAATGACTAAAAACGTACCAAAAATACATTGTATTTGTATGTTTTGCATTTGTATTGTGCAGGTAATGGATATCCAAGAAAAAGTTACATAAATAGAATCCAAAATGACAACTGAGAACGGAGAAACGGAAAAGAGTGTGAAGAGAAGTCAAGTCAAATCAAGTCAAAATCACCCGGGAACAGCCCATTTATACTATTATAAGTCAGAAGGCCTTAATAATCATGCCCAAGTCTACTCTTTTCTTATTCACCCCGCCCCAAAAAGAAAAGCCCAAACCCATCACCCTTATAACTCCCGTCAACACCACTACCCTTTATAACACCCCCGTTAGTCCTTTAAGGACTAACGGTGAAAACCAATTATAAACTCCAAGGACCAAAGTTGTACCTATTTATAAATTCCAAGGACCAAAGTTGTATCACCGAGGACTAAACTTGCAATACAACATATAACTTTCAGGGGGGGAAATTGCCATAACCCCAAACTTGTGCCCTGCACCAATCAAACAAATAGAGTAACCCCTTTTTCCGCTCATACCTCTTTGTCACTATTCATCATCTTCCCAAAAAACACTCACCCTTGTCCACCCACACCAGACATACCTCACCCCACACCCAACCAACCCATGTGACCACCCCACATAGCTGGCATACACGTTGGTAATCCAAGGGAATGATTGCATGGACACATCCAAGGGTTGTGATGGATTTAAAGAAGCACAAGATGATTAAAGGGCCAAGATTGAAGCTACTTTTCTCTCTCACACAAAAGCACGCCTGCAAAAGCTCTCAGCAAAGAAGCATACCTCCTAGAACCTTCCTTCGATTAGTATAAATAGGCTCATTTGTAAGCCTTTGGGCACTTAGTCTTTTTATCTAGATTTTTAGTTTTCAACTTATATTTTAATGTTTATTGTAATCTTTTTTTAAAGCCTTGTAATGATTTAAAGTTTACTAAAAAACTGAAGTTTATATGTTTTACCCTGTTTTTAAGTTAAAGTGTTTGATTGTTTAAAACTGTTTTATAAGCTCTCAAAAGCTCTTTTTATAACCTTCTTAAGCTGTTACTTAAGTCTTACAAAACTTTTTCATAGTTTGTAAGGTTTAAGTTTGTTTTATCAAAAATCACTCAAAAAGCTCTTTGGAAGATAAGCCTAAAAGGGAAGGGCTTATATTGCTTTTACTAGCTTTTTTTATACAAGCTAGAGCTAGTAGATAAGCTCTTTTGAGCTCATTTGCCCTGTTTTGAGTAAGGGCCTTTGTAAGTTTCATTTTTCCATTTATAGATTATTTACTATTTTAGTGCTTATTTGTGCTTATTGTCTGCTTATATTTGCTTATTTGTGTTTGCTTATGATGTTTAATTCTTATTATGCTTGTTTTATAGTTTAGAAATCATTTCTTTGAGTTTTCTTATAAATTGTCTTAAAATAGCTTATAAACTAGCACAATCTATTTTAGCTTATTTGATTGCTTATTAGTTGTTTAAATATGCTTAATATTGCTTATTATGCTTGTTAGATATCTGGTCTTAAAGGGTTGTTCATAAAAAATTTAAGTTTGCAAGTAAAAAATGCATTTTAAGTTTTTAAAGGGGTGTTTGGTTTAACTGCTTAAATGTGTCAAAGTGTAAAATTGCAATTTGACACTTAAGTCAGTTTAGTTTAGCTTAAAGTAGTCTTAAAAATCAGTTTGTTAAAGTTTTTAAGTAGTAAAACTCATTTTTAAGGTTTTGAGGAGTTGTGGTTTGAATCTGTTGGTTTAAGCTTATCTCATTTGCTTATTTTGTTATGATCTTGCTTATTTATTGATTTGTGATGTTTTTTATGTTTGTGCAAGTGTTAAAAACATGTTAGAATAATAGACTAAAAGCCTAGATTGTTGTTTTAAGTTTTTGCCAAAATTGTCATAGATTGCTAAGTGTTCAAAACGTTTGAGAAAATGCTTTTTCATTTGCTTATTGTTGCTTATCCTGATATTTAAACTCCTTTTTGAGTGTTGATTATTATTCTTTGAGGTCTAAATTTAATCTGTTTGTTTGCTTATTTTTAAGCTCAAAAGTGGTGATTTGTTAAGATTGCAAAAGTTAGCAAAAATTTGTCTAAGTGTTGAGTCAGTGTGAGATAGCCTTTTCATGAAGCTTTTTAAGTGCTTATTTGAATTTCAAAATGCTTTTTCTTTGTATCTTATTGTAGCTTTTTGGCCACTCTTTCTAGTAGTATAAGCCACTAAGCCATAAGGATCCTTTTGCTAGCTTATTTTTAAGCTAGAAAAGTCCCTCTTGGCCTTTTGCTTACTAGTTTTTTTTTGCCAAATTGCATTTTAGCTTATTTAAGCTTATCTGCTTATTGCTTCTGCTTATATAGGTGTAGTTCAGCTTATTAGGTTAGGTTTAGTCCAATTTAGCTTTTTTTTAGTCTAGGGCTTATCTGAGCTTATTTGCAGTTTAACTTAAAAAAAAATTAAGTGTTATAGCTTTTTAAGATTTCTGTCCTTTTTAGCTTAATTTATCTTAAACCCTTTACTTATTTTTGTTTGTTTATGCTTATTAGGTATAGCTTTTTAGTTATTTTCAGCTTATTAGCCCTTCTTTTAGCTTAATAGTGTAAAAAAAGCCCAAACAATTAGCATTTTCATAGCTTAGTGAAGTTTAGGCTTATTCTGTCTTATTTAGCTTATTTTAGTGCTTATTTGTGTTTTATAAAAAAAGTGACTTTGTAAAAAGTGCTTATTTTTAAGTTTTTTAAAAAGTTGTAAAAAAATGGGAAACGAAAACGTTTGGGATTTGGGGAAGTCCTAGGTGAGCAAAACTCGAACCCGGGACCTCTACCCTTATCACCAAACGTTTTACACACACTCCCTCTCCAACTCGCCCTTGGGTCTTTTTCAGTTTAGGTTTGCACAATTAATGTTTTATATAAGTTTTAGGCATTTTAGCTTATAAGCTGTTTTTGGCTTATTTCACTGCTTATTTGATAAGCTGTTTTCACAAGCTTATTTTTCTTAGATTCCTCACTCTTCAAGCTACTTTTTATGATTTTTCCAGTTTTTTTTATAAAACGTTTAGTATTTTTTATATTTAATTTTCATTAAAATCGTTTTTAATTCATAAAAAAGTCAAAAAAATATAATTCTTTTTTAGAAAATTTTCTTTTATAGAAAATTTTATTTTATAGAATTTTTTTTTAACATTTAGAACTTAGGAAAATTAGATTTGCTTTCGTAGGGCTTAAATTGCAAAATCTTTTTTTTAAAGAACGGGATTGAATCCCGTATTATAAAAAATAGTTACAATATTTTTTCTAAGTTTTTATCACTTTTCAGATTCTTTCTAAAGTAGAAAATCATTTTTTTTGACTTTTTTAGCTTAATTGTTATTTTCTAGGATTTTAAATAGATTAAATTAGTTTTTTAATTATAAAAAAATATAAAAAGGAAAAAAAAAATATAAATTTTTTGAGAATATTTTTCTTTTGTCTTTTAGAGATTTGAAAGCTAAATTGCATTTTAGGGTTAATTTTTGCATTAGTTGTTTTTAGGTCCCGTTTAAGATTTCGTATTGCATTTTAGTCAAAATCTTGTCTTCCCTTATTGTTTTTGTGTTTGCCTTAATTTTCTCGTAGTTTTAGATAACCAATCATAATCTTGTTCCATTCAAGCATCGATTCTCAAAACGCCTCTCGACTTTCAATTGCATTCACTCGCTGGGGAACGATCCCTGTGAATCATACTCATGGTTTAATATATCCTTGTTTATTTAAGTTAATATGCAATTTTACCTTATAAAATTGTTTTATAAGCTCACACAAACTCTTTCTAACTAACTTAAGCTGTTAACTTAAGCACTATAAGTTTTTCAATAGCTTATAGTGCCTAAGTCTTTGTTACCAAAAAAAATCAATCAAAAGCTCAAATAGATGATAAGCTTACAATGGAAGAGCTTATGGGTTTTACTAGCTTGTTTCTAACAAGTTAGAGCTTGTAGAATAGCTCTAAGAGCACTTGTTTGCCCTGTTTAAGCAAGGGCTTTTTGTATGTCTTCATTTTCATTTTTAGCTTATCCTAACTGTGAAGTGTATTTGTGCTTATTTACTGCTTATCTATGCTTATTAATGATGTTTGAGGCTTATTTAACTTAGGTTGTAGTTTTAAAATCATTAGTTCAAGTTTTCTTTAAATCTGTCTTAAATTAGCTTAAATATAGCATATCCTGTTTCAGCTTATTTAAGTGCTTATTTGTTGTTGATATGAGGCATGCAGACCGTGCGATGCACACGGCTTGTGTCAATTTGTTTTTCGCATGGGGTACGTATAATGGTCGCTTGCATAATGATTCAATTGGCACACGTGTTGTATCTAATTGTTGATTGCATACTAAGAAGATGAGACAGAAGTGAGGATAACGCCCCGCGCGTTGCGGCGGGCATGATTAGGAATTTGCAACAACTACCAAACCATCACACCTGATTACTAATGGGTTTGTATTGTTTTTAATAATGGGTTGTAAGTAGTCAAAGTCTAATGATTCATTTGACATCTCAGTTGCAAGTAATAAACCAAATATAATACAACTTTGCTTTAAAATGAAGAGCAACTATATTAGTGAACACGAAGTGAAACTTGGATTGCTAGTTTTTTGAACGAATATGGTTGACCATGACACCTATAGGAATAGATTTGTATTTCTTGGCTGGTTATCGAGTGCCTGGGGACCAATCTTCTTGTTGCACTTGTCAATGGTTCATAGGTTTGACACATCAATGACGAACAACCAATGGAAGGCTTGCGAACCATTGAAGTAGACGGGGAGGGGGGGGGGGTGAGAGTAAAACTTTGTAGCCACTGTTGTGTTGTTCAGCTTCCATGGTCATCTATGATTTATGACAAATAGAAAAGAAAAAAGATGATCAGTTTAGCTGTGGAGATACATAATCATCACAATCCTTTGACCAATAGAATCAGAACTTGATTATTAAAAGGGGAAACCTATAAACATACTACTTTGTTTGTTGAAGTTACATGTACATGAACTCTATGCTGCTTCAGAATTTGAATAATATATGGATTAGAAGTAATAACAAATTGTAAGCAGTTGTGCATAATGCTTACTTTCTATCAGCCTTGAATTCATTATAGGTAGCAGATTTCTCCAACATCACGTTAAGATCAAAAATAGACTCGTCTATAGTGGGGACGCGGAAATACATTCCGTTCAATTTCTTGTTCAATCAAGGAAGCACTTTTCCTACAGCCTGTTGATGTTGATGATTGCAAGACGAAGTTGTAATGAGTTATATGTATTTAACATTTTCTATCAAGAATTTAAAAGTACCTTGGCAGCGCCAAACTGAAAGTGAGTAAACAATTGTCATTTCTACTGTCCTGGTAGAAGAATACATTATGGTTCTTGGACACTAGCATAAGGGGCTTTGCAGATACCTGTGCACACAGAAAAGCATTCAAATTTACATGATAAATGGCAGAACCTTAATCAATTATTAGACGAATACAAAACAACATAAAATAGTAATAATACAAAAAGAGATACAAATAAGATAAGTTTAATTCTCTCAGCTCTAATCCACTGTTAACTTATGTAAGTACGTTGTTTTGAAACTACTCAAGTTATCAGATTGAAGTATCAAACATACCTGCAGTTGTTGGACATTTGTGTTTGCGAAAAAAAAAATTAAAAATTTTTAAATTTTCAAAATGTAACTTTACGACCACTAATTCTCAAAATCCAAAAGTGACACCTTTCTTTGCTCAAGCTTCTTTCGCTTACAAACATTAACATAATTTTCAAGAAGATGCGCAATTCTCTAGCTTTTACTACGGGGCATTCTGTTTCACTGCTGTTGCAAAGGGTATTTTTCGTAACCATATACTGATGTACATAGTTATAGATCCAATATAAAATAGACATTCAAATGGCCAGATAATTAAAGGAGCTTTTAAACCACCTATGCCTTAGTTTAGTGGTAATTTTCATTCGAGTGAAGATTAATGACCGTTGATAAAGTTGAAGGCAGGTAATATAGTGCAAAGTTGGCCTTAATAGCTTCACACGTTACGAATATAGCTGAAAGAAAACCATCGAATGCAGAGAAGTGCTCAGTTCACATCTTGTATACGCCTTGTTGCTAAATTCTTTCAACAGCGATTCGCTACTGACATACTTTGATTTAAAAAATGACACTAACTATTAAAATTAAATGTGCGGCGAATATCAGCAATGTAAGTAAAACATCCTTCAAAGTTAAAACAATACAATCTAAAATATTGTATAGTTTTTACAATACGATCATAAAAAATCACGGTATACTAACTTGTGTCAGAATTGGTCATCTAATAAACTTTGGGTGGCATATTGAATAAGGTTAATTCTTATTATCTAATACAGCATAAGCATTAAGAAGTTAATAAATAATAAACTTGTACATTAGTAGAAATACCTCATTAGCGATATTTTTCACGGTTTGTTTGGTGGCTGGTTTAACCGTAACAACTGCAGCGGGATCATCAATGGCTAACTCTGAAAGCAATCCCAAACCATATAGAAATGAAAATTTAGATACATCCAAACATCCGCCTTGGCTGCTATATCAGACCCAAGAAATTAGGCTTTTCGACTAATTGTTTCAATATCAACAACTCAATGCCTTTCCCCTAAATTTTGCACATAAACAAATTAAAGGTTAGAAATCACAACAAATTAAACCTTCAATCAAACTACTGAATCTACAACACTCTCAAATAATCTTTTGTGGAACTCAGATGTTTCTTGCAATAAGATTAAAAAAGAAATTGATCGCTTTTCAAGTTCTTTATAAGATAACTGGTAATAATAATTATAACAATATAAAGACCTTTAACTGTTTACGCATCATTCTAATTTATCCGGCTATGATCGGAGGAAGTAGTTCATCCCACATCTGCTTTTTATGTCTTGTCTGATCCGATGATGCAATCTACAGATAGGAATGCAGAAGTGATTACAAAGAACACTAGTTGCGTTTATGGAAAAAATAAGTAAGGATTTCGCCACCTGTCTTGGATACTATATTATGGAAAATATCCTGGCAGAAATTATGGACTAAATTGTTGTTATATTATTATCAATAGCAGCGCGTGTGATATAATTTTATTCTTTCTATTGAATATCAATTTATTAAGTAACAAATGAGATATGAAATGCCGAGTGCACCAAATCACTACTTGAAGATCCCTCATTAACTGATATGCGTGCTATTGTCTCAGATATTTTTATTTCTATATAAAAAAAAGAGTCACACTTCTGAGTTTACTTGCTTACCTGAAAAATTGTAATTATAATAAATCTTTATTTGGACATTTTCCGAATTTAAATATCACGCCATATCTGTAAACTTACTTTAAGATGTGGTAAGAAGATAAACGACTATTATCACAGGAAAGAATTTTCCATATATGTTAAAAATAAATTCATTTCAGTCACCAAATCAATTTTAGCAGGGAGATTGAGATTACACCGCACACTGATTTTATTTGGTTGCTTTTGAACAATATGTTTTTTTGTGACTTTCGAAGGTCTAATGAGTAGCTAGTTATGTATTTTATGAATATATGATGAAACTCGGCTTTATAGACACACATTACCTGCTCGGACTTTCTTAGCATGCTTGCTCGACAAAGATTCCTTTAGCCTATAAGTTCTCAACATTTTTGTGCTCTACGACATAAAAAAGGGCAAATCAGTATTTTAGTCAAGAGGGATTGAGATTCTTAGTTTCTAAGTGCTTACTTATAGTATTACGTGAGGACACGCAATATCTTAGTATGAGGGATTTTGGTACGTGTTTAAATACATATACCTTTGACCACTAAAATCAGACTTAAATGACTAAAAACGTACAAAAAATACATTGTATTTGTATGTTTTACATTTGTATTATGCAGGTAATGGATATCTAAGAAAAGGACAAAAATCAAAGCCAAAATGACAAAACCGAGCACGAGAACGAAAAGAGCGTGATAGAAAAGTCAAAGTCAAATCAATTCAAAGTCAACCCCGGGAAGTGGATTTGGAAAGAGTATCAAAAACCGAACCCGAAAACCTAAACTGCCAAAAGTGGGCCCACCCGTATCCAACTGCCCGGGAAAGCCCACTTATACACTTATAAACCTTAAACCTTTAAAAAATGCCCAAAGTCCTTTTAAGCCATAACCGACCCAATTAACTAAGCCTAACAATCCCCATATAACACCCGTTACCCTTTATAACACCCCCGTTAGTCCTTAAAAGGACTAACGATGCAAACATAAATATAACTCCAAGGACTCAAGTTGTACCACCAAAGGACTATACTTGCAATACAATGTATAACTTTCAGGGACCTTTCCTGACATTATCCAAACTTCAAAATAACCCGGGAACACTGTTCATCTTCTTCTGTACTATGTCTCTACTACTCGCCAAATTCACCCCAACACTATTCCCTTTTCTTCTCCACTTTGTCTACACACCCCACACCTTATCCCACCAATTTCCACCTTGGCAATCCCTTGCATTTCTATTCGTCTACAAATGAAGACAAAGATTTGATGGACAAGATCATTGAGCTTGGGGACTACTCAAAATGGAGGGCTACGATTGATTTGAGATCTCTCTCACACAAGAAACACAGCTTGAGCCCTCTCAGCAAAGAAGCACATGACCTAGAACCTTCCTTCGATTAGTATAAATAGGCTCCTTTGTAAGCCATTGAGGCACTTAGTCTTTTTACCTAGTTATTTTTTTAGCTTATTTTTAGTCTTAAATTAGCTTAATGTACTTTTGTTTTTCCTTGCAATGTTTTAAATCAATGGAATTTAAAGTTTGTTTCTAAATCTGTTTTCAAGTATTTAGCTCACTTTATGTTTTAAAAGCTCTTTATAAGCTCTCTCATAAGCTCACATAACCTGTTTTAAATCTTACTAAAGCTTCTGACTTAAGCGCTATAAGTTTTTCAATAACTTATAGTGCCTAAGTCCACTTTTTAAACTAAAAAAGAAAAAAATCACTCAAAAAGCTCTTGGATGATAAGCTTGAAATGGAAGGGCTTATGTTATTTACTGGCTTGTGTAAACAAGCCAGAGCTTGTTGATAAGCAATATTAAGCATTTGTGTCCTTGTTTAAGCAAAGGACAAATGTACACCCTCTTTTTCCATTTTAAGCTTATTTGCATTTTTAGCTTATCATTTGCTTAGTATTGCTTATTACATGTTTTTTTTTGTTTATGCTTATTAATGCTATTTAATGCTTATGTATGTTTGTTTCATGTTTTTATGTCATTTGTGCAAGAAATCTTAAAATATGTCCATTTAAGCTTTTGAAATTGCATAATCTTTAATCTTGTTGTTGATGCTTATTTAAGTGTTAAAAGCTGTTCATTAGGCTTATTATAAGTTATAATCTGGTCTTCAGGGTTTGTTCACTAAAAATCAAATTATTAAGTTAAAATTGGTAAAAACAGTTTTAAAGGGGTGTTTGGTTTAACTGCTTAAATGGGTCAAAGTGGCTTAAAATTGTAATTTGACACTTAAGTCAGTTTAGTTTAGCTTAAAGTAGTCTTAAAATCAGTTTGTTAAAGTTTTTAAGTAGTAAAACTCATTTTTAAGGATTTGAGGAAAGTCATAGCTTATTCTAGTTGCTTATTTGATTGTGCTTTGCTTATTGTTGCTTTTGTGAAGTTTTTGTGTTTATTAATGTGTTAAAAGAGGTTAGAAACATAGCTTTGAAGCCTGCATTGTTTGGTTTGTGTTTTACCAAAACTGTCAAAAATTTGCTAAGTTTTTGAAAAATTTGAGAAATTACTTTTTCAAATGCTTATTGTGGCTTATTGTGAATTTCAAACTCCTTTTTGAGTGTTGATTATTATTCTTTAAGGTTAAATCTTAATCTGTTTGTAGGTTATATGTTCATAAGGATCTGTTTGTGTGCTTATTTTTAAGCTCAAAAGTGTGGTTTTGTTAAAATTGCAAAAGTTAGCAAAAAAATTTGTCTAAGTGTTGAGTCAGTGCGAGATAGCCTTTTCATGAAGCTTTTTAAGTGCTTATCTGAATTTCAAATTGGTTTTTATTTGTTTCTTATTGTAGCTTTTTGGCCATTCTTCTCAGTGGTATAAGCCACTAAGCCATAAGGATCCTTTTGCTAGCTTATTTTTAGCTAGAAAAAGTCCCTATGCCCTTTTTGCTTATTAGTTTGGCCAAATGGACTCATTTGCTTATTTAAGTCTGTATATGTTTTTGCTTTTGCTTATTTTAGGTGCTGTTTCAGCTTATTAGGTTAGGTTTAGCCCATTTCAGCTTATTCTCTTAGGTTTTGAGCTTATTCAAGCTTATTTGCAATTTAGCTTAAAATTCCTTAAGTTTTATAGCTTTTTGAGTATTCTGTCATTCTAACTTATTGTGCTTGCTTATTTTGTTCTTAAGTGCTTATTAGATGTGGTTGAGTATCTTCTTTTGTTATTTATTATTTTTTTTTCATTGTGCTTATTTGCATTTTATTAGCCAGCAGAATTAAGTGTTTAACTTTGCTTAGTATCCAACTTAAAAGTTAGTACTGCTGAGTTTTAAATGCTCATTTCTGGCTTATATAATTGTTCTTATTTACTACATTTTGTTCCTATTTGCTTTTTAAGGTTGTCTTGAGATCTGTGTTTGCTTTTCTTGCTTTGTCATTTGCTTATTTTCTCTTTTTAAGCCTAGCCTTTTTGCCATTTGTTTCTTAAATTTAAAAATAAGCATTTCTGTATTTCATTGCTTATTTGTGTGCTTATTTTAGTCTTATATAAAAAGTGCCTTGGCAAAAGTTTCTTATTTTGAGCTTATTTAAAAAGTTGTAAAAAAAAATGGAAAACAAAAAACGTTTGGGAGTAGAGGAAGCCCCGGGTGAGCAAGGCTCGAACTTGGGACCTCAACCCCACACCCAAACGTTTTACACAACACACACTCTACCACTTGCCCTGGGGTCTTTTTCGTTTTATATTTGCAAAATCAATCCTTTATAGTCATTTTAGCCAGGTTGGCTTATAAGCCGTTTTTGGCTTATTTCACAGCTTATTTGATAAGTTGTTTTTCCCAACTTATTTTTCTTAGATTCTACATTGTTAAATCTACTTTTGCTAATTTTTTCAGAATTTTTATAAATAGTTTAGTATTTTTAAACATTTAATTTCATTAAAATCGTTTTTAATTCATAAAAAATTATAAAAAAGTCAAAAAAATATAATTCATTTTTAGAAAATTTTCTTTTAACATTTAGAACTTAGGAAAATTAGATTTGCTTTTGTAGGGTTTAAATTGCAAAATCTTGTTTTTTAAAGAACGAGATTGTATCCCGTTCACGTTTTTAGTGTTTTTAAGCCCTAATCGCCTTCGTTTTTGGTCTAGTTTTCTTTGTCCTAGCTTTTTAGTTAATTAAGACTTATAAAAACCAAAAAGATCAATTTAGGACTTAATTATGATAATTTAGGGTTTTTAGGTCCCGTTTAGAATTCCTGTTTTGCATTTTTAGTTAAAATTTGTCTTCCCTTATGAATTTTTAAGTTTTTGCCTTAATTTTCTCGTAGTTTTAGATAACCAATCATAATCTTGTTCTATTCAAGCATATATATCAAAACGACTCTCGGCTTTCAATTGCATTCCTCGTTGGGGAAACGACCCGGGAATCATACTCCCGGATTACTATAATTGTGATTTTTTTATTCTTACCCTTACCCCCTTATATTTATATATTTATATAAGTATTTTATATTTATATATTATATATTTTAAAAGGTATAGTCACTCTTGATCAATTTTTGGCGCCGCTGCCGGGGAGGATTGCTTACGATTGTTGAAGCCGTTTGAAAATTTTTGTTTGAAGATCCTTCCGTGTGAAGTTATTTTGTTTATTTTCTTATAAAAAAAATTCCAAAAGAATTTTCTTTTATTTAGTATATATATAATATAAAAAAAACATTGTCCATAAAAAGAAATAAAAAAATTAATTACCAAGTTGGTAAAAGAACACCAACATATAATACTTTCAACTGAAGTATTATCCATTAATAAGTTCTCGAACCAAAGAATCAAAAACTTACTTTTTGTGTCTCTCGCGAGGTACGGCTCACCTTTGAAAGTTAAACAAACTCCTTTGTGTGTTTTTCTTTTAGAGAGTTAGTTACGAGAAGCGAGAGGTTGATAGTTGATTATTAGGTTTTAATGTCTTATCTCATTGTCCGTCATTTTTTTTTTAAATTTATTGTGGGAAGACATTGTTGAAAAAAAAAAACCAAAAAATAAAAAAAAAAAAAAAAAAAAAAAAAAAAAATACCAAAAAAAAAAAAAAAAAAAAAAAAAAAAAAAAAATCTTAGTATTATAAATTTTCTTTTTAAATTTTTAGTGCATGCGGTTATCGTTCTCAATCTCGTAATTCTAACCTGTCTCAACAACAACAAGTTCAACGACTTTTGTTGAACCAATTTAATCCTTGTTGAAACTAATTGAAAGTCAAAGATCCTCCCGTAGATACGATGGATGATACTCGTTTAACTATGGCTCATTGCTCGAAGCACCCCCTACTTGTGGGGTTTACGAGGAATGCATCGGTTGTGCCCGGAAATATTCACAAGCGGACAACTGTGAGCCTTAGGCACGGTTTTTTTGCCTTACCTCGTTTTTTATTTTTTTGTTTTTTTTTTTTTTTTTTTTTTTTTTTCTTTTTTAAAACAAACAATTTCTTTCGGACATAATTATGTCAAAGGAAGAGAGACCCTCATTGCTCACATCCGTTATATTTCAAAGGGTCATCTTCTACGTTGGATGAAGTTCCGAACGTCCCAATAAGTACGTCGGGGTTTATTAGGTTTTTTTTTTATTGTTTATTTGTATAATGTGTTTATTTTTTAAGGTTTTAAAGTTATATGCTTTTCCCATTTTTCTTGAGGGCTTGCAACCCAGAATTTGGCTTTGGAAAAGGTTGGATGAATGTGAAAAAAAAGACACCCCCCCTCGAGTCGATTCATTAACATGGTATGATCTTGTTTCGAGCTTCATCAACGAATTCTTCCCTCCTTCCAAAACAATAATTATAAATTCTTTGAATAAAAAATGATAAATCACGAGATTTCAACAACGATTTTTGATTTGATGGTTTGTTTGATGTTGAATTGAAAACTTTCTACGAGGCATGTGACCGATTTCAATGAATCTTACTTCGGGCGATGCCACATCATGGACGGTTTTTTTTCAAAGTTACATCACTCGATTACTTCTATAATGCTTTGAACTCTAAATGATCCAGAAGATTCGTTGAAATTCCGCCGCGGCCCCCACAGATCCCCCCACACCCAAACACGCCCGATACCTAACCCCCCCTCTACTCCTCCCTTAGATCCTCACCCCCCTATCTCCAAACACCCCTGCCCCCCCACAACACCCCCCCCCCACCCCACCCCCACCCCCACCCAAGCATCCACCGGTCCTGCAGACCCACTCCCCAAGCACCCCCCCCCCCCCCCCCCCCCCCCCCCCCCCCCCCCCCCCCACAAGCACCCTCCCCCCCCCTTCGAGAGCAAATCCAAAGTTTCGTATAATTCACGTAACAACGGTTTTTGTTGCCAAAGTGAGCGCAAGCGTTTCCTTACTTCCCGGTATTTCTCCCGATTTTTGTTTCCGGAACTTAAAGATTAATGGTGTGGGAAAAAGCTCTTTTTACTTACTCATAAGGAAGAAAAAAATTCCAACCATCTCTTTACGTCCCGTGGGTGGGATGGGGAAAGCAGTCGAGGGGGAAAAGTTGTGTTACTTGCGGTGGTGCTATTACTACCGAAATTGTCGCCTCTGATGCAACGTTTTTTCGTGACAATATTCATGAATACGATTCCCAAGTCGCCCGCGCCGCAAAACTAATATTTTTCAATCAAGGAATATACCGGGTTACGAGCCCGATTGCTAAATCAAATTCGATCCTCCGGGTTTTTTTTCTCCGTTCAAAAGCAAGGAAATAACAAAACTGTTTACACTACAAACAGGGGGGGGAATAATTACAACCAAGGCCAAATTTATTCGACCCACCAATGATCAACCCAAGGTTCACCCAAGATCCACCTTACACAAGTCCCGGCTCCGCAAAACACATAGGTTTTGTTGTTGACAAAAAAAAAAAAATAACGATTGGAAAGCTACTGTCAAGGTTTAATGATGCGTTTAGTTTTATGAGAAATGCAAGACCTACAAAAACCAAAACTTTGGCAAAATCAAATGACCAATTGATGTTGGACATGGCTTTCCATGTTCGTGAATTCCAATAACGCCTTCTACTTCTAGGTTCAGGAGGGACACTCCCTAAGGTTTAATACCCATTACTAACCCGCGGAAAGGTAGATTTGAAGGGTATTACCACCCGAATCGTGTTTGTTGCTTATCAGGACCCACGGATTCCTACTACTTCTTTCTTTCATAATAAAGTTGTTGGTGGAACGTGAACCCGAGGTGACCAATGGACGCACGGTTGTGCTTTCCTATAATAACGGAAAAAAGTAAGTTAAGTAAGAAAAGTACCAAAAAAAGACGTCCAACCTCTGGTAGTCCAAGTTCAATCTCAAGTACCAAATTTCTGAGCCCGAATGTTGCTCGTTGTGCTCCCGATTTCCTCCTAACCAAAAAAAAATAAACGGGTTTTAATTCTATCCTTCGAGAAAAGGGAAAGTATGATGAAAGGCGCGTTGAAAAAGAAAAAAAAGAAAAAAAGTAACGACCAAATTGAGGGGAAAAGAGAGGAAATTCTATGGAAATCTTTTTTTTAAAGAATTTGAGTTTTTTGAAATTAGCTCTTAACGGATGGATAATGCTTGGACTTTTATGGCCAAAAATTGCCCTTGACTCTTAAAACCTAATCGGAAGGAAAACAAAGAGAAAAAAAATTAAGTGCGTTTGAAGAAATGCCTTAGAACTCTTTGAATGGGAGAGCATTGTTTGGCGGTTTTATCCTCAAACAAGTTAGCCCTAAAATAATTGGGGAGACCCCGGCCTGCACCAACAAATCTTCTCTCATACCATGTCGATATTTTCAAGAATGGATTATTAATGAGTGTTAGCCTTTTCCGATTCTTTTCCACTAGCATAAATCTCATGCCATTTATCCGTGTGGAAAAAAAAAAAAAAAAAAAAAAATAAAAAAAAAAAAAAAAAAAAAAAAAAAAACTTGTTCTCTTTCGGAGCTTATCCGACTTGTATTGACATCTTGAACTTGCAGACGGTTTCCCACCGATCGGGATCGCCGAAGATGGTTCTACCTAAAAGTAGGAAAGTTTAAATTCCTGGCCGACTTTGTAGTCGTAGACTTTGATGCCGACCCGGGTCCTTAATTCTCGCGGAATCCTTTTTTTATATGACGGAGTGCTTATTTGGATGTGTACGAAGAGGAGATTTAACCCTCTTCGTGTTGGAAATAAAATCCGTAACATTCATTTTCTTGAACCAACTTTTCGAGACAGGAATGGCCCCATAAAATCTATGCCCCGCACGTCAAAGATTTCACAAACTTAGATGGAATTTTGAGGCATTTTATCACGTTGCAAAATTTTTCCTTGACGCTGACAAGTGTCACATTGGGTGACCAAGTCATGGGCATCTTTGTAAATTGTAGGCCAATAAAATCCTAAGTCAAAAACCTTTTTGGCGGTGTAGTTGGCACCGTAATGTCCCCCGGTAGGTCCACTATAGCAAGCTGTAAGGATGTCAACAGCTTCTTTGCTAGCAACACACCGCCGAATCATTTGATCCGCACATATTTTGAACAAATAGGGGTCGTCCCAAAAGTAGTGTTTAACATCCTTGAAAAACTTGTTTTTCTGCTGGGACGACATCCCTTTAACAATGAAATTCCCCGTGTGTTAATTTGCATAATTGGCAAACCACGGGGTACTTGAGTCACTACGAGAAGTCACCATATTGAGTGTCTCGAGAGGAAACTTTTCATTTACCTCTTTTTGGTCAAGAACATTTTCATACGGATTTTCTAATCGGGAAAGATGATTGGCTACGAGATTGTCGGCTCCTTTTGTGTCAATTACGTTGAAATCGAACTCTTGAAGGAGGAGAACCCACCGGAGCAATCTTGCCTTGGAATCTTTTTTAGCAAAGAGATATTTTAGGGCAGAGTGATCCGTATACACTACGCTTTTGTTTAAGATGAGGTAAGACCGGAATTTTTGGAAGGCATACACTACGGCTAACATTTCTTTCTCCGTCGTAGTGTAATACGATTTCGCCTCGTTCATTGTTTTACTAGCATATTGTATAGGCCTAAAGTGTTTTTCATGACGTTTCCCCAAGACTGCACTTATGGAAAAGTCGCTTGCATCGCACATAAGCTCAAAGGGTAGGTCCTAGTCTGGAGCAATCAAGATTGAAGCTTCAGTTAGTTTTTTCTTTAATGTTAGAAAAGCTTGAATAAAATCATCAAAAAAATGAACGGAGTAGTTTTCCCAAGGAGATGAGTCATTGGTCGAGAAATTTTGGAAAAATCCTTAATGAATCGTCGGTAAAAACTGGCATGACCGAGAAAACTCCAAACACCCTTTACGGTGGTGGGATGAGGTAACTTAGCAATCACATAGATTTTGGCTTTATCAACCTCAATCCCTTTTTTGGAAATCTTATGGCCAAGGACAATGCCTTCATTTACTATAAAATGACTTTTTTCCCAGTTTAAACAAAGATTTGTGTCTTCACACCTTTGAAACATCTTGTCAACACGAGAGAGGCAATTTTTGAATGAATTACCAAAGACCGAAAAGTCATCCATAAAGACTTCCATCGTTTTTTCGATCATATCATGAAAGATAGCCATCATACACCTTTGGAACGTGCCCGATGCATTGCATAAGCAAAAAGGCATGCGACGGTAGGCGAACGTTTCGTAAGGACACGTGAATGTTGTCTTTTCTTGATCATGAGGTTCGATGGAAATTTGAAAGTAACTCGAGAAACCATCAAGAAAACAATAGTACTCGTTTCCCGCTAATCTCTCAAGCATTTGATCCATAAACGGTAGTGGAAAGTGGTCTTTACGGGTGGCTTCATTTAACTTTCGATAGTCAATGCATACACGTCATCCCGTAACCAATCGAGTGGGAATTAATTCATTTTCATCATTTTCAACAACGGTAAAACCACCCTTTTTAGGTACGCAATGTACGGGGCTTACCCAAGGACTATCCGAGATCGGGTAAATTAATCCAGCGTCAAGAAGTTTTTTAACCGCCTTTTTGATGACATCGTGGATTTTTGGATTCACTCGTCTTTGGTGTTGAACCGCCAGTTTGTAGTCCTTTTCTATAAGAATCTTTTCGAGTACAAAATTCCGGGTTAATACCCTTGATGTCGGAGAGTTTCCAAGCGATGGCTTGCTTGTGTGACTTCAAAACCTTTATGAGAGCCGCTTTTTCCTCGACACTCAAGTCTTTAGCAATTATGACGGGCAACTTGTTGTTACCTTCCAAAAATGCGTATTCGAGATGAGGAGGTAAGTTCTTGAGTTCGACTTCGGGAGGTTTATCAATTGAAGATTTATCAGTTTTAGCTTCACAAACTTTTAGTTCTTTTCGAATTTCAGGAAAATAATTTCCTTGATTGGGAGGGGGTGATGGATCATCATTGAGAAATGATTCAAGAAGAAGAATATCCCCCTATGGGTTATAGTAAGAGTCATCAACTTCCGGTGAAGTTGGATCATCTTCAAGAGCGAGGAAAGCATCGACTTCCTCAAGAAGAAAATCACTATCCCTGAAGGGAGTGAGAGTCGGAGAAGAGGTTGAAACGATCGGGTCATAGTAAGGAGTGGGATTGCCACTCGCGATCACATCGGAGAAACCGAGAATTTCTTGAGAATACTCCTCACAAGCCATTTCAATGACGTCGATTCAGTTCGCCGTCATATCATCGTAATTAGAGGAGTATCTCAAAGTTTGATTGAGATTGAATGTTATGGCTTCTTTTCCAATACGAAGAGTTAATTCTCCTTCGTAAACATCAACCAGAGAATGTCTGGTCTTTAAGAAGTATCTCCCAAGAATTAGGGGTACTCGGGGATCGGCATCAAAGTCTACGACTACAAAGTCGGCCGTTAATTTGAACTTTCCTACTTTAAGGTAGACACCTTCGGCGATACCGATCGGTTTGGTAATCGAACGGTCTGCAAGTTCAAGAGTCATACAAGTAGGAGTGAGTTCCAGAAGAGAAAGCTTTTTCCACACGGATAATGGCATAAGATTTATGCTAGCGTCAAGATCGGCCAAGGCTAAACACTCATCCATTCTGGGAAAATCACAAGGTATTAGAAATTTATCGGGGTTTCCAAGTTTTTTGGGTAACTTGTTTAGGATGACCGCCGAGCAATGCTCATTTAAAGGAGTTCTAGCCATTTCACTTAATTTTTCTTTGTTTCCGATTAAGGCTTTAAGAGTTGAGGCAAATTTTGGCATAAGAATCAAAGCATCCGCTAAACTAATTTCGAAACTCATATCTTGAAAGATTTTGTAGAATTTCTCAATTTGGTCGTTAGCTTTTTCACGGCGCTTTTCATCATTACGTCTCGAAGGATATGGAATTGATATTTTCAAGTTAGGCATCGGAGCACTAACAGGAGTAACAACGGGTTTAGAATTTGGTACTTGAGATTGAACTTGGACAACCGGAGGTTGGACGTCTTTGGTACTTTCGTTATTAGTAGGAGGCACCGTGTCCTTTGTCACCTCGGTTTCACGTTCCACTACTTTAGGAGGAGATGAAGTAGTAGGAATCGTGGGTCCTTGATAAGCAACACCACTTCGGGTGGTAATACCCTTCAAGTCTACCTTTGGGTTAGTAATGGTATTACTAGGGAGTGTCCCTGAACTTGAAGTAGAAGCGGTATTGTAATTCACGAATTTGGAAAGCATGTTCGTTAAATTAGTCATTTGATTTTGCAAATTTTCGTTTCCGTTTTGCATGTTCCTCATCACTGCATCATTAGCTTTGACGTAGCTTTCAAAATCGTTCTTAGTCACACCTTGTGTTTGCGGAGCTGGAGCTTGGTAAGGTTGAGCTTGGTGAACTCGGGGTTGATTAATCGGAGGTCGATAAATTTGGCTTTGGTTGTAATTATTTCCCCGGTTTTGGTTATTTCCTTGGTTCTGTTGAACGGGAGGAAAACCAGGAGGTCGAATTTGATTAGCAATCGGGGCTCGGTAATCGGTATTTCCTTGATTGAAATTAGCTGCTGCAGCTTGGGTAACAAATTCTTGAATATTGTCACGAAAAACGTTGCCATCGGTGGCGAGACAATTTCGGTAAGAATGAGCACCATCACAAGTAACACAACTTTCCTCGACCGCTTTTACGGGAGTGGGAGCTTGGGTTTGGTTTTTCTTTTCGAGAAGTAAAGCTTTCACCATATCTTTAAGTTCAGCAACATCGGGAGAAATACCGGGGGTAGAACTGCTCGAACTCACTTTTGCAACAACCGGTTTGTTACGTGAATTACGAACTTTGGATTTGCTTTCAATGATTTTTAGGCAATCATGGGGCATTTTATCCAAAAAGTTATCACCCGCGGCGGAATTCAACGAATCTTGATCATTAGAGTTCAAAGCCTTATAGAAAGTATCGAGTTGATGTAACTCCGAAAATCCATGATGTGGGCATGCTCGAAGAATATCATTGAATCGGTCCCATTCCTCATAGAAAGTTTCATCAAATCTTTGTTGAAATCTCGTGATCTCATTTCGAAGATTTGTTGTTTTGGAAGGAGGGAAAAATTTGTTGATGAATTTCGAAATAAGATCATCCCATGTGAGAATCGATCGAGGGGGTTCTTTTTTAAGCCAAATCCGGGCTGCACCCTCGAGAGAAAATAGGAAAAGCATAAGTTTTACCGACGTACTCGGGACGTTCGAGAACTTCATCGTAGAAGTGATCTTGTTGAAATAACGGATGTGAGCATGAGGGTCTTCCTTGTCATGTCCGAAGAATTGTTTGTTTTGAACGAGGGTAAGCAAACCGTGCTTAAGCTCAAAGTTGTCCGCGGTGATTTCGGGCACAACGATGGCATCCTCGTAACCCACGGTGGGTGCTTCGAGCAATTGAGCCATAGTACGAGTATCATCCATCGTAACTACGGGAATAGGTTGATTTTCAATTGGTTCAACAAGATTGAATGGTTCAACAAAAGTCGGGTTGACTTGTTGTTGTTGACGGTTAGAATTACGAGATTGAGAACGAGTGCGCATGCACTAAAATGTAAAAAGAAAATTTATACTAATTTTTTTTGATTTTTTTTGTTTTTCAACAATGTATTCACAATAAATTTTAAATACGGACAATGAGATAAGACACTTAAACCTAATAATCAACTCGCTTCTCGGTAACTCTCTAAAAGAAAAACGCACAAAGGAGTTTGTTTAACTTTCAAAGGTGAGCCGTACCTCGCGAGAGACACAAAAGGTAAGTTTTTGATTATTTGGTTCGGGAACTTATTAATGGATAATACTTCAGTTGAAAGTATTATATGTTGGTGTTCTTTTACTAACTTGGTAAATTTTTTTCTTTTTATGGACAATTTTTTTTAATTTTTGATTGATTTTTTTTATATTATAATTATACAAAATAAAAAAAACTTTTTGTATTTTTTTATAAGAAAATAAACAAAATAACTTCACACGGAAGGATCTTCAAACAAAAATTTTCAAACGGCTTCAACAATTGTAGACAATCCTCCCCGGCAACGGCGCCAAAAACTGATCAATTAGAATCAAATACCTTTTATAAATATATATTAATATATAAATACAAAGTAATTATTGAGATATATATATATATATATATATATATATATATGAGGGTAAGAATAAAAAAATCACAATTATAGTAATCCGGGAGTATGATTCCCGGGTCGTTTCCCCAACGAGGAATGCAATTGAAAGTCGAGAGTCGTTTTGAGAATCGATGCTTGAATGGAACAAGATTGATATTGGTTTTCTAAAACTACGGGAAAATTAAGGCAAAAACTTAAAACACTTAAGGGAAAACAAATTTTACTAAAAATGCAAAACGGGAATCCTAAACGGGACCTAAAAACCCTAAATTAACAAAATTAAGTCCTAAAATGATCTTTTTGGTTTTTATAAGTCTTAATTGACTAAAAAGCTAGAACAAAGAAAACTAGATCAAAAACGGAAGAGATTAGGGCTTAAAACTCTAAAAACATAAATGGGATTCAATCCCGTTCTTTAAAAAAACAAAATTTTGCAATTTTAACCCTACGAAAGCAAATCTAATTTTCCTAGGTTCTAGATGTTAAAAGAAAATTTTATAAAAAAGAATTATATTTTTTTGACTTTTTTATGAATTAAAATCGATTTAAATGAAATTAAATGTTTAAAAATACTAAACTATTTATAAAAAACTAGAAAAATCATGAAAAGTAGCTTGAACAATGTAGAATCTAAGAAAAATAAGATGGGGAAAACAACTTATCGAATAAGCTGAGAAATAAGCCAAAACAGCTTATAAACTAAAAAGCCTAAAACTACTATAAGGAATAAATTTTGCAAACTTAAACTGAAAAACTCCCAAGGGCGAGTTGGTAGTGCGTGTGGTGTTTATAAAACGTTTGGTCGAATAGGGGTGAGGTCTCGGGTTCGAGCCTTACTCACCCTTGACTTCCCCCAATTCCCAAATGTTTTTTAAACTCTATTTTTTTACAACTTTTTAGAGGGATTAAAAATAAGCACTTTTTACAAAGGCACCTTTTTTATAAAGCACGGACAAGCACACAAATAAGCTAAGAAAGACAGAATAAGCCTAAACTATACTAAACACTTAAAATGTTAACTGTTGGCATTTTTAGCTCAAATAAGCAACAAAAGGGAATTAAGCTAAAAGATTGATATGCATATCTAAAATGCTCTTTAAAACAAATTAAGCAACCTTCCAATAAGCACTAGGACTAAACGTAGGAACTCAGCTACTGCAGTACTAACTTTTAAGTTCAATACTGCTAGTTAGCCACTTAAGACTGACTGCTATTTTTCCTAACTTAACATAAGGCTAAGGCAAGAAAATGGCTTATAACAGCTTATAGGCTAGTTCACTAATAAGCACCAATGAATCAAAAAAAATAAGACAAGAGTTTTAAAGCTATTCAAAGCAATTAGACAGAATAATTAAAAAGCTATAAAGCCTTAAGGTTTTTAGCTAGAATGCTAATAAGCTCATAATAAAGCTTAAACCTAATGGAAATAAGCTAATATGGGACTTAAACTAACCTAATAAGCTATGCTAAACATAAATAAGCAAGAAATGAAACAAATTAAGCTCGTTATGGCAAAGAAGCAAAATGGCTTAAAAAAAAACAGGCAAACAGCAAAGGGGGCACTTTTTGAGCTTAAAATAAGCTCTTAGATGGGATCCTTATAAACTGTTTTAACCCTACAATACAGATTGGTGTAGGGACCTCATAGAACAATAATCAAACACTCAAAAAGCATTTTGAAATTCAGGAATAGCAACAATAAGCAGATGAAAAAGTAATTTCTAACTTTTCAACACTTAGTACTTTTTTGACAGTTTTGGTAAAACACAAACCAAACAATGCAGGCTTTAAAGCTTTGTTTTTGACTTCTTTTAACACATGAATAAACACAAAAACAGCACAAAAGCAACAATAAGCAAAGCACAATCAAATAAGCAACTAGAATAAGCTATAACTTAACAGTTTCAAGCAATGAACTCTTAAAACCTTAATTTTGAGTTTTTTACACTTAAAATGCTTATTAACAATGAACTTTATTGCTGATTTTAGTGTAATCTAAGGTGACCCAAGAGAGATTAAACTAATTTAACCGTTTTGACATTTGAATCAGTTTAAACCATACATACCCCTTAAAACTTAAAATGCCTTTTTTTACCTTGCAAACTTAAATTTTTATGAACAAACCCCTTAAGGACCAGGATATCTAACCAAGCATATAAGCATCATTAATCATATTTCCAATAACACAATAAGCACTTAAATAGCTAAATCAGATTATGCAAGTAGATAGTATTTAAGACATTTTGAGATGAAAACTTAGACTAATGACTTCTAAACTACAAGACAAGTATAATAAGCATTAAACATCACAAATAAACATAAATAAGCAAAAATAAGCAGGCAATAAGAAATAATAAGCAGTTGAATAGTAAATAGACTAAAAACATAAAATGAAAACTTACAAACACCCTTGCTCAAAACAGGGTAAATAATCAAATCTACAAGCTCTAGCTTATAAAAAAAAACAAACTAGTGAGGTCTATAAGCTCTTCCCAAGTTAGATTATCATTCAAAAAGCTTTGGTGGTTTAAGGGGTGGATCTTTTTAGTATTTTTTTAGATTTTTATGATTAAAACAGGAAATCAAAAAGATTAAACTGTAAAATAAGGTTTGATTCAAGAGACAAAAAGCTTAGTGAAGCTTTTAGGTAAGATCTACAAGCTGCTTTATAGCTTTTCAAGGCTTGACAACTTATATAAAATGATCAAACACAATATCTTAAAAACACAAACCTCAAAATTTTCATTAAAGACTTAAACTTTTACAAAGGAAATTGAAATACAGGATAACTTTAAAAACTTAAATGAAAATACATTAAAAAGAAACTAAAAACTTAGTACAACTACTAAAAAAAACTCTCCAACCACAAGGGTTAAGCCCTCTATTTATAAGCCGGATAGAAGGACCTAGATCCTTGGCTTGGTTTTCTTGTGAGAGAGGAAACAAAAGCTTCAATCTTGGCCCTTTAAATCATCTTGTGCTTCTTTAAATCCATTATTAGCCTTGATTATTGCCACCCCAATCATTCCTCAATGATTGCTTTTGGATTGCCAACGTGTCAGGTGCCAAAAACGTCATCCCTTACATCATTTGAGCTTCTAGAAGAGGATTTAAGTGGGTTTAACCTCAGGGTAAGAGTAAATTTTGAAGGATGGAGGTGAACAGTAACAATGAGTTTAGCAGGAAAAGGGGTTATCCTGTTTGTTTGGCTGCAGGCACAGTTTGGTGATTGGAAAGAATGGTCCTCATTTATATATAAGTATATGCATCTAAAGGACCTTGGGGTATAACTTGGTCCCTGGAGTAAGGTTTTTTAATTGTTGCATGTTAGCTCCTTTTAGGTCAAACGAGGGGTGTTTAATAAAGGGTAATGGGTATGGTGTTGGGCTTGGTTGTTGGGCCGGGTAAGGAAATAAGGGACTTGGGCTTTTATTTATGTTTAAGGGTTATAAGATATAAGTGGGTTATCCCGGGCCCACTAGGTGGGTATGGGTGGGCCCACTTTTGGTAATTTAGGTTTTCGGGTTTGGTTCTTGATGCTCTTTCCAATTCCACTTCCCGGGGTTGACTTTGTTGACTTTGACTTTTTGACTCGGCTTTGATTTTGACTTCTCTTTACGCTCTTTCCGTTCTCGTGCTCGGTTTTGTCCGATTGGCTTCTAATTTGACCTTTTCTTGGAAATCCATTACCTGCACAATACAAATGCAAAAAAACATACCAAATACAATGTATTTTTGGTAGTTTTTAGTCTTTATAAGTTGATTTTGGTGGTTCAAAAAGGTATGTGTAATTAAACGCATACCAAAATCCCCCATACTAAGATATTGCGTGTCCTCACGTAATGCTATAAGTAAACACTTAGAAAACTAAGAATCTCAATCCCCCTCGACTAATTACCTCGAAAAGTAGCTAAGTGTTCATCGAGGGGAATTAAAGAATCAAAAGTTTAGAGAAGCCCAGTCTTTATACCATTTCTATACTCTTATTCCTATACATATATTTTTTCTTTGTAGTTTTCCTTTTCTCATTTCTTTTGTACTTTTCTTTTTAAGCAACTAACTAAACTTTTTGATTTCGTTATTTTTCAACCGTTTTAGGGTAAGGATCATTGACATGATGTCATTTGATCGAGAATGCCCCAAAAAGGATAAATGCATCGTTCCTGACTTTTCACTTATCCAAACCAAGCTTAAAACGAAATCACAGATAAATATCAGTTAAGATGCTAACACTACCCATATTTGTAACTTGTGAACTTTTCACTCCCGACAATTATTATATCTTAGGTGTATGTGCTATTTTGAATTTCAACCTTGGATCAACGTTTTGCCAAATTCTATGCTTCACGTTCCACCCCAGAATAATGAGTTTGAAGGCGAGATCATCTCATGTAGCAACTTTCGTCTCGGCACATCCCAAGCTTGCGGCTAAGTGACCAGGCTTTTGACACCCCACAGAGACTAGTATCGGGAATCACGGACCTTAGGTTTCATCAACTCTCAGGTTTCCCCCATATACATAGGTTGTTTAAAAACTTAAAATGAAATAGTCAACGTTCAAAAGCATATTTAAATTTAACAAAAAGAGATCTATTTATTAATTCACACTTAATATTAAACATAACATTTATGCAATTGTAACCCTCGACCTTTTAGAAGGCTGCAACATCGGTTGTGAGCCAGCAAGATGCAGCAAACTTTTATCAGTCTCGGATTATTATTCTTACTATGGGCTTTCTTTAGAAGGCTTGTAAACATTGTGTTGTGTATCCGGCAAGTCGCAACAATCTTTTATCAGCCACAGATTTTTATGTATTATATTTTTCTTTTTTCACCATTTTTTATTATTTTTTATTCTATATACATATATATATATATATATATATATATATATATATATATATATATATATATATATATATATATATGATATATATATATATATTATTCATACATATATATATTTGTTATAGAGAAGCTTCTTTTGAAAAATTCAAGTATAAGTTTGAACTAAGACTAAAGTTTTTGCTATATACTACATAAAAATTGTTGATTTATGTTTAATCTCCAAAAATAGGACGTATGATTAGTCCGGTTAGAAGCTTATGGGAGAAAAAGCCACAAATTACATACATGAGCTCTTAAGATTTCCAACTAATCCTTGTTTAGCATCTAACTCATACTTAACTCTATTATTTTTCGTTCTTTGTGAAGATTCATGAATGCTTAGTCTAAAAGTTAAGGAACAGGCTAGAGCTCAACACGCTCGATCGGGTCAAAATTTATTCTTATTCTACCCAGCAGGAAAGTCAAAATTGTGATAAAACACTTATTTTATTTTTGAAATTTTTTAGATTTTTTCATTTTTTTGAAATTTTGTTGGTAAAAATGGGATTACGTGATAACAACGGCTGCAGGCTTAAATCAAATCGATAGATCCCCCCATACTAGATTTAAACATTGTCCTCAATGTTTTTAGAAAGGTCTCTACATAAATCCTAAGCCATTTACTAAGTATGCTTAAAGATAAACGTTAGTTCGATAGATTAGATATTGGATTTTCCCAAATGAAGCTTGCAGGATTTGAAGACTCTGTGATCGAAGGACAAAACCGCGCGCACGAGAGGCTTCAAAAATCCGGTGACCAATTCCTGGACTATCACAAAAATTCAAGAAACGAGAATGGAAAGAGGCACACCTCTCACAACAAAAAACACTTATTCCTTACTACATAATATAACTACGGATAAGCATGGGGTGCCTCCCACGAAGCGCTTGTTTAGGGTCACTAAGCTTGACCCAATCTCCGCATTTATTTGTTCTTGGGGAAGGTTTGGAGATCCGCGGACAACCATTTGAATGGTACGGTCCCCTCCAAAGTAGTGCTTTAATTCGATGACCGTTCACCTTGAGTTTGGACCGGAGTTTTGAGATAACTCAACGGTGCCATATGGAAAGACTTGGGTAATGGTGAGCGGTCCGGACCAACGGGATTTCAACTTGCCCGAGAACATCTTCAATCTAGAGTTAAAGAGGAGGACTTGATTTACGACGTTTGAAAACGCGGTTTTTGATCTTTTGAGTCATGGATCCTCTTTGTTTTTCTCTTTATAGATTAAAGGTTCTCAATAGGCATGATCTGAAGTTCATTTAGTTCTTTCAAGTTGAACTTTACAGTGATCACCCGCGACGTCGCAAGGTCAAAGGTTTGCTTGCTTCAGGGCCTTAGTAGGCTTGCCTTTGTGCTCGAGCTTTCGATCGGTAGATGACATGCCTTTTCGTACACGAGCTTGTATGGGGTACACCCGATGGGTGTTTTGTAAGCTGTACGGAAGGCCCAGAGTGCATCATCTAGTTTATCCGACCAAGATGCCATGGTTTTCACCATGGTCCTTCAGAATTCGGTTTCAAGCACGATTGGATACCTCAACTTGTCCACATGTTTGTGGGTGTTAGCGTGGAGAGGACAGTGAGTAAATCCATATTTAAAGGCGTGACCTTTCAACTCGTCATGAAAAATGGGTTCCGCGAATCACCATATTATAGCACGGGGCACCCGAAGTCGGGCGAAGAGTTGATTTATGAAATTTACAACATACTCGGGCCAGCGTTGGTGGGGAGCGCTTTAGCTTCAATCCCATTTTTGTCAAGTAGTCGACCGCACGAGTATTGTTACTTGTTCATTCGTGAAGAAGGGAACGGCCCAGCCCTGAATCGAAGTCCACACGCAAAAATTTTGCAACATTGGATGGAATTTTGAAGGCTTTCATCACGTTTGCGAGATTTTTCCTTGAGCGGACAAGTGTCCATTCGGACTTGAGGACACTATGTCAAATTAACAAGTCATGGGCATCTTTGTAAATCGTGGTTGGGCCATGGCTTGGGTGGCCAATAAAAATCCTGAGTAAAAAACCTTTTAGCAGGTGTTTGTAGTTTGGCAGGGACCCGTCGTATAATGTCCTCCTTGGGGGGTCCACTTTGGCAAGCTGGTATCCTTTGTGAGGATTGTCAACAGCTTCTTGGCCTGCAACACACCGCCGGATCATTTGATCCGCACATTTTTCTTGAACAGAACATTCGGGGTCGTCCCAACAAGTTAGTGTTTAACATCTTTGAATGAAAAACTGGTTTTTTTGGTTTCTTTTTCCTTGACGTATCCCTTTAACAATGAAATTCCCGAGTGGATAGTTTGTATAATCAGGAAGGGAGGTAAAATCCACTGGGTACTTGGAGTCACCACAAGAAGTCACCATATTAAGTCCTTTGTGTCGGAGAGGAAATTTCATTTCTCTTCTTTTGGTTTTCCAGCACATTTTCATACGGATTTTTAATCGGGGAAGAAGTATGATCGGCTGCTGAGATTCTCTGGATCATTTGTCGTCCAATTACTTTGTATGTGAATTCTTGATAGGAGTGGAGAACCCACCGGAGCAATCTCGCCTTGGAATCTTTTTTAGCAAAGAGATATTTTAGGGCGGACATGTGACTCCGTTATACACTATGCTTTTGTTCAAGATGAGGTAAGATCGGAATTTTTCAAAGGCATACACCACGGCTAACATTTCTTTCTCCGTCGTGGTGTAGTGCGATTCCGCCTCGTTCATTGTTTTACTAGCGTATTGTATAGGCCTAAAGTGTTTTTAATGACGTTGCCCCGAGACTGAACCTATGGCAAAGTCGTTTGCAACGCACATAAGTTCAAAGGGTAGGTCCTAGTCGGGGGCAATCAAGATTGGATCTTTACTAAGTTTTTTCTTTAACGTTTCAAAAGCTTGAATACATTCATTGGAGAAGATGAACGGAGTATTCTTCTTAAGAAAATGAGTCATCGGTCAGGAAATTTTGGAAAAATTCTTAAGGAACCGTCAGTAGAAACCGGCATGACAGAGAAAACTCCGAACACCCTTTACGGTGGTGGGATGAGGGTAATTAGCACCTTAGCAATTTACATTACTTTGGACTTTATCAACCTCAATCCTATTTTTGGATATCGGTACCTTCTCCCTTTAGGGCATGGACAATGCTTCCGTAACCATAAAATGAATCGATGTGTCCTAATTTTAGTACTTAGCCCCCCCCACCCCCCCCCCCCCCCCCACACATCCACACAACTCTACACATCTTTTTTTTACATCAACTTTTTATCTTGTTACGGTATTGGTGTCTTCACACCTTTGAAGCATCTTGTCTATACGAGAGAGGCAATTTTCAAATGAATTCCCAAAGACCGAAAAGTCATCCATGAAGACTTCCATCATTTTTTTGATCATATCATGAAAGATAGCCATCATACACCTTTGAAACGTTTTTTTATAAGAACGAAAATAAACTTTCCGAAGAAAGGATCTCCAAGGCACTAACTACAAACACTTCGCGTAAATCGTACACCTCTCCCCGGCAACGGCGCCAAAAACTGATTCGATAATTAATATATAGTATATATATATAATATATAACTAAATAATAATACCAAATAGTAATAGTATAGAGAGTATCCCGTTTGATATAAAAATTGCTTGAGGACAAACAATATTTTATCTCCCGGATGTCGTATCCCGACGAGAGATGAATTTGAAATCCACGAAAGCGTTTTGTTTGATGCTTGAATATCGAATATTTTTGTTTTTGGTTCTAAACTAAAAATTTAATTAAACTATTTAAAAACTAGATAGCAAATAGCGAGTAATTAAACGAAGAACGATATATTATAAAAGATATGCTTGCTAAGTGTATTGACTAGATCCTTAAGTGTGAATTAAACATACAATTAAGTCCTTATTGATGAACCAATATCTTTCTAACAAATTATCTTCTCACAACGTTGGCTTATATTGAAAACAACTCTTATTAAGATATCGATTACTAAATTATTACCTAATTATTCTTACGGCTTTTTCCCGCTCGAATAACCAAAACAATAATTTAAGTAATATAAAAATCACTAATCAATATTTTCTCCTCTTTATTAATCAAACTTAATTCTCTAAACAATTTAACACTTAACAAGCATATATAAAAATCTACTCACTACACATATTAATAAAACTAACACTAATCAACAAAGCAAACATTTTTAAACTAAATAATAAGCTACAACTACTAATAAGAGAAAAGGAAAAGAAAGAAAAACCCGATTGAAGAAAATGAGACGAATTTAAACCACCCGATCTTATAAACTTAATTAAACACTAAAGATTAAAACTTTATTAGTTTTTATGACTACTTAGTTAATAAAGCTACAAACTTTATATACTAAATAGCCTTAAAAATAAAAAAGTTTTAAACTTTAATAGTAAAATATGCTTATAAGACCCATAAGCTCCTCGCCTAAGTGTTGGATAGATTTTATCAACATTAAAACAAACAAGGATTAAAATGAACAAGATAATATTAAGCTACTAAGACAAAATATGCTAGAATTTATTCAAAAGACAATAAGCTAATAAAAAGATGAAAACTTTAGATCTAAATCTACCAGAAACTAAGGTGTTCAATCAAGTGAATTTGGATCGGGTATATTTAAAGATTTTGATCTAAGAAAAATAAGCTAGAATTAAAAAGCAACAAACTTTATGCTATAAAATAAGCTAAAAATAATAGATCTACTATTTTTAGATCTAATCCACCCGAAACTAAGGCGTTCAATCAAGTGAACTCAGATCGGGTATGATTAAGGATTAGATCTATATAAAAAAAATAAGCTTGAATAAAAATAAGCAATCGACAATAAGCTAAAATAAGCTCACTCGAAAAGCTCTAAATCGAAAACAATATAAACTAAGCTAGTCTAAATAAGTTATGGAATTAGCTTATTAGAATATAAGCTTAAGAGATGAGATCCAAAATAAGCTATAAGCATGAGCTTATTTAGAAATAAGCAAAAGAAGATAGAGTAGAAGAATAAGCATAAAAAGAAAATAAGCATTAAGAAATAATAAGCATTAAATAAAAACCAACCTTAAACATATTTATTAATAAGCTCAAAATCTTGATTACAATAAGCTAAATAAGCTATAAAAGCTTTTACTATATGCAAACTAATAAGCTAAAAGACATAAAAATAAGCTACACTACTCCTACACTATATTGAAAATAAACTAAATCTAACACCCAAAACTGCCATTTGCTACGTCTGTTTTATAGCCATCAAATGGGAGGGGCATTTTCGTCATTTCATATTGCTAGCCAATGAGAGTTCAAGATCTGAGGGTAGTTCATTAATTTGGCTCGGAGGAGCGTGTAAACGAAATTTCATACGAAATTTCCTCCACCGCCAATAATTGGCATTAATAACACCTCGTATGCCAGCTGCACATTCTTAGATCCTTCAATCAGAGGCTGCCACGTCACCTTCTAGAAGATCCCAATGATTGGCTCGGATCCCTAGCTGCTACAGTACCTCGTAACCGCCACTGCCACACTGCCACCTCATACCCGAAGCTACAGTACCTCGTACCTCAGATCCGTACCTGCCACCTATCCAGACTTGCAAATTTAATGATTAGTTTGCCACGTGTCACCACCTGAGTGGTGCCATGTGGCGTAGGCACTGTTCCGTCACCGTCACCGGAGCCATCGCCGGACCACCGGTCAATGGCGGCGGTCAACGGTGGCAGCGACGGTCAACGGTGGCGGTCAACGACGTTCAACGGCGGCGAACCACCGTTGACCGATGGTCAACCACCGTCGGACCATCAGTCAACGGAGGTTGACCGTCAGTCAACAGCCAGGTCTGGTCAGGTCGTGGGCCGGGTCTGGTTGCCACGTGGACCAATGAGATGGTTCCACGTGGCCCAAGAGGGAAAATCCTCACCCCAGGCATGCCTGGGGTTCGAACTCTCGACCTCTTGGTTGTGGATTTATAGCAAGCCACAAGAACAACTGCACTAGGCAGTGGTCTTGTTATATAACCATAATATAATTTATTTAACCTATTATTGGCCTGGTTCATATTATTTAATAAAGAAGGGTTCAAAATGGCGACATAGGGTTCAAATAAAAAAGGGTCGGGGGTCAAGTAAGGTACCGATAGACTCGTAATTTTGTACTCTTTCCAATGGTGTAATCGTGAAATATTAACGGCCTCGTTTGAACCTCGATAAACGTGAAAACGTCGTCGAAAGTCCCCCGGAAATTACCTTTTTTTGCTTTGTTTTCAATCCTTTGTACTTGTAAGACATAAAAACACAATACAAATATATTTGCAACATAATTACTCATATTTTAATGTTTTAGTCCGTTTATTAGTATTTTATGGGGTACAAATGATGTGTGTTTTAGCGCACATCACTTTTACAAATCTTACTTTACTTATTACCCGCAATTGTAAATAAAACACGCCCGGAAATAAATAATTAAATCCCCTTTTAACCTATGACCCCTCACAATCAAACAAGAACAGAAAAGGTCCATTAAGAAGGTTTAAAAATCATTTATTTCTAAAGCGCCCCCGTTTTAACCACTTATTTAATAATAATAAAAACTAAGATAAGAATTAAATAACATTATTTAAAAGGCTTAAAGAACGGGAGTTCGTCATCCTTGATTTTCACAATCCCCAAACTAAGCTTAAAACGATTCACAGCAAAATAAGATAAAATTGCTCAAACCCGCTACTCATAAATGCTTATTGTGTAAGTATAATCTTAACTTTTCGCTCCCATTATTCCTAAATTCCTCTAAAGATTTTATTATTATTATTATTGGTGACAAATAAATTATGCCCTTATTAATATAAAGTAAACCCGGTTTAGACCACAATTAGTTTGAAATCCTTTCCTAAAGAGACGATATGGTGAGAATAAGGTCCACATTAAGGTTCTAATTTCGCATGATTTAGGGGTTATACTTTTTATTCATCGCAACAAATTCAACTACGTGTCCAGGAGATGGAGCTTTTTTAGATAACTTCGGAGTCAGAATTGGCTTTATACTATTATTATTGCAACATTATTAAACCTCGGTCCTTTAGAAGGCTGCAACATCGGTTGTGAGCCGGCAAAGATGATCGATATATTTCAACTCGGTTATTTCCCGACCTTTTCGAAGGGCAAACATACGGTTGTGAGCCGGCAAGATGCAGCAAACTTTTATCAGTCTCGGATTATTATAACTATGTGCCTTATTTTGACCCGCCTGTCACGCGCTGCCAAAAACTGATTTGAACCCGGGTCCCTGGCAACGACGCCAAAAACTGATCAAGATTGACTCACACCTTTGTAAATATATATATAAATATAAATAAAATATACTTATAAATATATAAATAAGGATAAGAATCAAAAAATCACAATTATAGTAATCCGGGAGTATGATTCCCGGGTCGTTATCCCCAACGAGGAATGCAATTGAAAGTCGAGAGTCGTTTTGAGAATCGATGCTTGAATGGAACAAGATTATGATTGGTTATCTAAAACTACGAGAAAATTAAGGCAAAAACTTAAAAACACTTAAGGGAAGACAAATTTTAACTAAAAACGCAAAACGGGAATCCTAAACGGGACCTAAAAACCCTAAATTATCAAAATTAAGTCCTAAAATGATCTTTTTGGTTTTTATAAGTCTTAATTGACTAAAAAGCTAGAACAAAGAAAACTAGACCAAAAACGGAAAAGATTTAAGCTTAAAAACACTAAAAACATGAACGGGATTCAATCCCGTTCTTTAAAAATCAAAATTTTGCAATTTTAACCCTACGAAAGCAAATCTAATTTTCCTAGGTTCTAAATGTTAAAAGAAAATTTTCTAAAAAAGAATTATATTTTTTTGACTTTTTTTAAATTTTTTATGAATTAAAAACGATTTTAACAAAAATTAAATATAAAAAATACTAAACAATTTATAAAAAAACTAAAAAAATCATGAAAAGTAGCTTGAACAGTGTAGAATCTAAGAAAAATAAGCTTGTGAAAACAGCTTATCAAATAAGCAGTGAAATAAGCCAAAAACGGCTTATAAACTAAACGGGCTAAAACTACTATAAATATTTAATTTTGCAAAGATAAAACGAAAAAGACCCCAGGGCAAGTGGTAGTGTGTGTGTTGTGTAAAACGTTTGGGATAAGGGTAGAGGTCCCCGGGTTCGAGCCTTGCTCACCTGGGGCTTCCCCTAATCCTAAATGTTTTTGTTTTTGCCATTTTTTATAACTTTTTAGAAAAGCACTAAATAAGCAATTTTTACAAAAGCACTTTTTTTATAAACCACGAATAAGCTCTAAATAAGCTGTTAAATGGAACAGAATAAGCTTAACTTTACTAACCCTTAAAAATGCTAACTGTTTGCATTTTAAGCACTAAAAAGCAAACCAAAAAGAGAATTAAGCTAAGATAGATGATAAGCTATACCAAAAAAGCAATTTTGAGTAAAAATAAGCAACCAAATTAAGCTAGAAAGACAGAATCATCAAAAAGCTATAAAACTTAAAGATTTTAAGCTAAAATGCAAATAAGCTTAAATAAGCTAAAAACCTAAGAGAATAAGCTGAAATGGGTTAAACCTAACCTAATAAGCTTAACTACACCTAAATAAGCAGAAGCAATAAGCAGATAAGCTTAAATAAGTTAAAATTGCAATTTGACACTTAAGTCTTTTTTGTCTATTTTTTTAGCTTAGTTTAGCTTTAAAGTCGTCTTAAAAATAGTTTGTTAAAGTTTTGAGTAGTAACAAACTCATTTTTAAGGATTTGAGGAGTTGTGGTTTGAAACTGTTAAGTTATAGCTTATTCTAGTTGCTTATTTGATTGTGTTTTGCTTATTATTTATTTGTGATGTTTTTTTATGTTTGTGCAAGTGTTAAAAACAGGTTAGAAGAATAGTCTAAAAGCCTGTATTGTTGTTTTGAGTTTTTGCCAAAACTGCTATAGATTGCTAAGTGTTCAAAAAGTTTGAGAAAATGCTTTTCATTTGCTGATTGTTACTTATCCTGAATTTTCAAACTCCTTTTGAGTTGTTTTGATTATTGTAATGAAAAAAATATAATAATAATTATAACTGTGGGCTGATAAAAGTTTGCTGCATCTTGCCGGCTCACAACCGATGTTACAGCCTTCTAAAGAAAGCCCATAGTAAGAATAAAAATCCGAGACTGATAAAAGTTTCAACCATCTTGCGGCTCACAAAACCGTTGTTGCAGCCTTTATAAAAGGTCGAGGGTTACAATTTGCATAAATGTTATGTTTTATTTTAAGTGTGATTAATTAAATAAATCTCTTTATTTGTAAAATTTAAAATATTCTTTTGAACTTTGATAATTATTTTAAAGTTTTTTTACTGCTATGTGTAAACGGAAACCTAAAAATTTCTGAAACCAAAAGGTTCGCCCTGTCCGATACTAGTCTCTATGGGGTTGTCAAAAAGTGGTCACTTAGCCACAAGGTTGGGGTGTGCGGACGAAAGTCGATTCATGGGATGATCTCGCCTTTCAAATCATTATTCTCAGGGGGACGTGATCATAGAATTTTGCAAAACGTTGATCCATGGTTGAAATTCAAAATGGCACATTCACCTAATATATAATAATTGTCGGGAGTGAAAAGTTCACAAGTTATAAATATGAGTAGTGTTAGCATCTTAACTTATATTTAACGGTGATTTCGTTTTAAGCTTGGTTTGGAATAAGTGAAAAGTCGGGAACGATGAATTTATCCTTTTTGGGGCATTTTAGGATTAAAATGCATCTTGTTCTATGATCCCTAAAAGTTATAAAAATAACGAAAGTCAAACGTTCTAGTTAGTTGCTTAATATGAAAAGTACAAAAAATGAGAAAAATGAAAAGAACAAAAATATGTGTAGGAATAAGTGAATACATTTAAAAATGGTAAAAACGGGGCTTTTCAAAACTTTTGATTCTTTCATTCCCCTTGACGAACACTTAGCTACTTTTCTAGGTTATTAGTCGAGGGGGATTGAGGGTCTTAGTTTTCTTAAGTGTTTACTTATGACATTGCGTGAGGACACGCAATAGTTTAGTATAGGGGATTTTGGTATATGCCTAAATACACATACCTTTGACTTTTAAAATCGGACTTAAATGATTAAAAACGTGCCAAAAATACATTGTATTTGTATGTTTTTACTTATATTGAGCAGGAAACGGATATCCGACAAAAGGACGAAAAATCAAGCAAAAACGGACAAAACCGAGCACGGAATGGAAAAGCCAAAGTCAACCAAAGTCAAAGTCAACCCCGACAAAGTCAACGGTCAAAGTCAAAGCCGAAACCGAAGAAATGTTAAATGGGCCCACCCGTACCCATCTAATGGGCCGGGTCAGCCCATTTAAACATTATATGAAGACTTTTTAAGCCCTAAATCCATAACAAGCCCAATCCCTTTACATATTCAAGCCGGCCCAAACAAAACCATATATAAGGCCCAATTTTGCACTTAACAGAGTTAAGTCCCTATAACCCTTAACTCCTAACATCGTTAAGCCACATGGACCATTCTT